>JANVCL010404084.1:0-12643 GCA_026546855.1 Erythroxylum incrassatum
TTGTTGTCATTCGGTGATTAGGATGCTTGGCTTTCACAAGGAGACCATGTTCGATTATCAGCATAGGCGATATGCTTTCGTTTTCTTCTTTAAAAATTCTACTTGAATTAGAATATTAAAGAAAACAGTAATAAATATTCTTCCTTGTTGTCTGGTGGTTAGGGTGATTTTACTTTCACCCAATAACCATTGTTCAAATTTCTAACGATGATTTCTAATAATAAAAGATGCTTTTATTTATTTTTATAGTTTTTAATAGAAATTATTAATAGTAAATAATCACGAAACTCTTCAAACATTAAAATATCCAACAATCATCATCAAATACTTTTAGCAAAATAGATGAACAAATTGTTTATTCAAAGCACAAGCTCGATTATCACATATAAAAATATGATTTTTATATCATAAATCAAAATTGATATCTATAATTTTAAGATTTTAAATAAACAACTGTTATAAATCATAATAGTGTAATATTAAGTACTTGATACGAAAGATTTTATTACCAAAAAGAGATCAAGATATTTTATCACCGTGAAAGTTGTCTATGAGTAGGTTTATAGTAGTGATTATTCAGGGATGGACCATGTACAGTCCCCCCATCTTTGCACTTTATGTCGTTTGCTTTTATTGATTTGGTGCAGGAAGAAGCACAGTACTTGAAAGAACAGGCAGAGAAAAGGCAGGCATATAATAAATATGAGTTGAAATGTGCAATGTTTTTAAGAGATTGAGGTGTGTTAACTCTAGTGGGATGCTGTTATTAGTGTTGTCACTGAACCGGCATTGACATTTCAACGCCTGGCAAGTGGATCTTCCGTTCCCAAGGATTAAATCATTTCCGTTGGAGATTCCTTCGAAAAGCTCTGAATGGATTTAGGTTGGCTAAAACAGTGACAAGTCGAAAAGGGCATCATTTTTCTACCCGAAAATCTTATCATCTAATCAATTTCATGCAAGCTTGATGATTGATCATTTTCGAACACATGCAGTCCCCCCCATCTTTGCAGTTTATGTCGTCTGCTTTTATTGATTTAGTGTAGGATGCAAGCATAGTACTTGAAAGAACAGGTAGAGAAAAGGGCGGCATATAATAAAATAGGAGTTGAAATGTGCAATGTTTTTAAGAGATTGAGATGTGTCAACTCTATTGGGATGCTGTTACTAGTGCTGTCACTGACCCCGCATTGACATTTCAATGCCTGGCAAGTGGATCTTGTAGCAAAGAGAATAAAGACGAGAATGGAGTCTAGAACTGAAAAATGATTTTCGTATATTTCATATCAACTGTACAGTAGCTTATATATATACAAGCTGAAATAGAAACCACTATTCTAACTATTTAACGAACTAACTCCAATTCTTATTTATCACATCCATAAATACATCGTAACATCCCCTCTTCAAGTGGGAAGTGGTGGTGAAACCAGTCCCAACTTGGCAATAAAAATGGCAAATTGTGGATTGCCCAGTGATTTTGTCAAAACATCAGCAAGTTGGTGACGAGTCGAAACATACATAGGAGCAATAAAATCTTCCTTGAACTTATTTTGCACGAGGTGACAATCAATTTCCAGGTGTTTTGTACGTTCATGAAACACGGGATTTTCAGCGATGCATAAGGCGGACTTACAATCACACCATAAAGGAATCAGGGCAGACCGATGGACGTGAAAATTCTGAAGTAAATAAGACACCCATTGAAGCTCGCAAACCGCGGAACCCATGCTTCAATACTCTGCTTCACAAGAGCTGCGCGACACAGTATTCCGTTTCTTGGTTTTCCAAGAAACCAGCGAACCACCCAGAAAAACACAATAACCACTTTAAGATTTTCGACTTAGAGGACATGCCGCCTAAACACTATCACAATAAGCTTCGACATCCCTATTGGGCGTAGCTGAATAAAACAAACCATGCGAACTTGTACCATGAAGATAACGAAGGACATGTAAGACGCCAAGCCAATGAGTCTTACACGGATTGCATATACAAGAACTGACTTAGCTGTTGAACACTGTAAGAGATATCGGGTCGAGTCATATTCAAATACAACAAACGCCCCACCAACCGCCGATACTTTTCTGGTTCAACAAGGGGAGCAGAAACTTCATCAAATTTATGATTCCGAGGCAACAACATGGAAGCAACCTTGGAATCATTGAATTCGGCATCCAATATAATGTCAGATAAGTACTTGCGCTGAGAAACAAAAAGTCCAGCTTTAGACCTCGCAATCTCGATACCCAAAAAATATCTTGCATAACCTAAGTCTTTGATAGTGAACTTTGAATGCAAAAACTGCTTCACTGCAATAATGTTAGCTTCATTAGACCCTGCGACTAAAACATCATCTACATACACAATTAGAGCAAGAAAAGAACTCCCAGAGGATTTTGTGAATAAGCAATAATCATGGGCAGATTGTGTAAAACCATATGATAACAACTGGTTAGTAAACTCTGCATTCCACTCACGCGACGCCTGCTTCAGCCCATAGAGAGACTTTCGTAGGCGACAAACTTCACCAGGCTTTGCCTTGGTGTAACCCTCCGGTGGAGCCAAGTACACTTCCTCCTTCAAGTACCCATGAAGAAAGGCGTTGTTAATGTCGAGCTGATGAAGACACCAACCCTTCTTGGCAGCCAAAGCCAAGAAAATCCGAACGGTGACAAGCTTGGCAACCGGAGAAAGACTGTCAAAGTAATCCACCCCTTCCTTCTGGTGATAACCCCGTGCCACGAGCCGCGCTTTTAATCTTTCAACTGTTCTATCAGGATTATATTTTACCTTATAAACCCATTTTGTACCAATAACTTGTTTCCTAGCTGGTAAAGTGGTGATCTCCCACGTATCATTATCCTCCAAAGCCTTGAATTCTTGATCCATCGCTGCAACCCATTCAGGATGCAAGACGGTCTGACGATAAGTAGCTGGCTCTTTGACCTCATCAATATTCGCCAGAAAAGCCAAATAACTTGGTGAAAATCGAAAAGTCGACGTATCACCACTGGACACGAAATTCACATTTTCACAAACAAAATCATGCATCCATGTAGGAGGCTGCCGAGTGCGTGTACTGGTGCGCAACAAAGCCCCTTGAGTTCCCTCGATAGAAACTGGGTCAGTAGAATTGAGACGCGACCCACTAACTACAGGAGCATCAGCCGGAAGAGAAGCAGAAGGAGCAGGGCAATCAGCCACAACATCATCAGAATGGTGCGACGGCATCACTTCCTGGACAGTGTCAGTAAGACGTTCAAAAGGAAGAGAAGTAGAAGAATCACTTGCCGCAAGCTCCGAGGGATTGTGAAAGGGAAAGTGATCCTCATAAAATACAACATCTCTAGAAATAAGAATTCGACGAGATTGTAAATCATATGTTTTATAATCCTTTTGACCTGGAATATACCCCAAGAAAACACATTTGATAGTGCGAGGAGAAAACTTATCTCGATGGGGCTGAGTATCCGTGACAAACCATAAACATCCAAAACTCTTCAAATGCCCATAATCAGGCGGCTTCTGAAACAGCACCTCAAAAGGACACTTCCAATGCAAAAGTGGAGTAGGGAGACGATTAATGATATGGGCAGCAGTGAGCATAGCCTCACCCCAGAAAGTCTTAGGTAAGCCAGCCTGAAATAAAAGAGCACGAGCAATTTGAGCCAAATGCCGATGATTCCTCTCCACTACGCCATTCTGCTGAGGCGTATAAACACAAGTCCGCTGATGCAAAATGCCCATCCTGTCTAACACAGCTTGACATGCGTGATTAACAAATTTAGATCCATTATCAGTTCGAATACTCTTAATCTTGCAGGTAAATTGATTGTGCAACATAAGGAAACATTTCTCAATAGTATGCGGAACTTGGTGCTTGTACTGAAGCAAAAATAACCAAGTGGCTCGACTGAAATCATCTACAACAGTTAACATATAGTGAGCTTGATTAACAGCAGATAGGCTGTAAGGCCCCCAAAGATCATTGTGTAACAACTCCAGAATACCAATGGTCTGAATAGAAGAAGTGGGAAAGGAAAGGCGATGTTGCTTAGAAAAATGACAAACGTCACAAATTTTATTATCTTTAGAAAGGGAAATACAAGGAATATGATGTATTACAGGAAAAGAGGCATGACCCAGCCTTTGATGCCACAAAGTAGCATTATTACTATCAATTACAGCAGAACAAGAAACAGAATTACAAGTAGATGAATTATCGGGTAAGTGAACAGAAGAAGAAGAAGAAGAAGGGAGAACAAAAGATTTGGAAGTGAGGATGTATAGACTGCCTACAACTTGACCAACAGCAAGAAGGGCTTTACTCTGCTGGTCCTGTATGTAACAACAAGAAGGAAAATAAGAAACAAAAACATTAGCCTCTTTAGTATGACATAAAGCAAATTGAATTTGAATGAAGGAATAAGAAGAGCATCTTTAAGGGTAAGAGTAGAATGTAAAGTCACATGACCAGAATAAGCAACATGTTTAAGACTATTATCAGGTAAATGAATAGGAATAGGATACTGGAGTTGTGTAACATTCATCATAGAGCTTTCAGCAAAACACATGTGATTTGAAGCGCCACTATCAACAATCCAAACATCACTAGAATTGAGGGAATGAGCATGAAGAGTATTCTGTATTTTAGCAACTTGACCTGCAAAATTTGCAAGATCAGTGACCATGTTTACATAATCGGCAACTGGTTGTTGACCCTTAAGAATCTTGGACATCTCCTTTCGTATTAGTGAATTCACCATACTAGCAAGACTATCATCAGTAGCAAAATTATCCACAGGTGTGATATCAGACGGTTCCTTTTGTACCATATTAGCCACTTCCCCTCTTTTTTCTACTGCTTTCTTTTCTTTAAATGTTTTGAACCAATCTGGATATCCATGAATCTTAAAACAAGATTCTCTAGTATGACCAGCCACATTACAATGATCACAGAACCTGTCTTTCTTGTTAACCTCCTTTTTTTAGAACTACCACCCTTAGTATTAAAACCTTTTGCCAAAAGAGCATTGCCATCAGTAAGAGCACTGCCATAAACCATATTTACTTGTCTATGTTTTTCCACTCGCAACACCATAGAATATGCTTTATCTAATATGAGGCAAGGGCTCCAGATTCAAAATTTGACTCCTTACATTATCAAAGGACGGATTCAGTCTCATTAAGAATTGCATGAGTTTGGTAGATTCCTCTCGCTCAGCCAGTTGAACCGATACATTACAACTACATCCAAGACATCTACAGCTGAGTAATGGCAAAAGACGATTCAACTCTTCCCAACACAGACTCATTTTACTATAATAAACAATGACAGAATCACTGCCCTGTTCCAAAGAAGAAACCTCTCTCTGCAATTGATAACGAAGAGGACCATTGTTTTCACCAAGCCTCTTTTCAATTGTATCCCACAATACCTTTGAACTAACACAATAGATGAAAGTATCGGACATCTCTTTAGTCATAGAATTCAAAAGCCATGCCTTAATCATAGAATCAACTCTCTTCCACTTCTTAAAAAGAACGGGATTCGTAGGAGCCGGAAAACTCCCATCAATAAAACAAATCTTGTCTTTAGCTTCAAGACTAGTCTTAACCGCTATACTCCAGGTAAGATAATTGTTACATGTGAGAGGAGATGCAACCAAAGTCATGCCTGGGTGATCCGAACTCTATAAAAGCAATGGATCTCCATCAACATCACGATTCAACGCAGCAGAATGACCAAGACTATCGGATGAAGTAGCCATAACTACAACGGAGCTAGATCAAGCAAACACCGTATTTGTGTAGCAAGCTAGGGCTTTGATACCATGTAGCAAAGTGAATGGAAACGAGAACAAAGTCGAGAACTGGGAAAAATGATTTTCGTATATCGCATATTAACTATACAGTAGCTTATATACAAGCTAAAATAGAAACCGCTACTTAACTGACTACTTAACAAACTAACTAACTCCTACGCTTATGTGCTAGCTATCGGAATCATAAATACATCGTAACACCTTCCAACACTGCCGAGATCAACTCAACTACCACAATCGTCTTCTGGTTCCCACCATACAAGCTATACCTCTTACCATACGAATCCAAATTTTTTTTAACCACCCTCTCAAATCTTTCCCTGCACACAGCAACCAACTCCATATATGAATACCCATTTTGATAAACTCAAGAAACCAAAGAAATCTTTCCCACATTTAATGGGTCTAATGTTAGGGACTGGATCTATAAGACTAACCAATTTTTTGATATAGAGCCCCCAGTGACATTGAGAAAATCAAATACGCAGCTTATCATATGGAAAAAATAACACTGTATTAGCATCAGGCTTACACAAAGACAGTAGGGCTACACAACCTCACTTGGGATGAATATGTCACAACAGTTTGCAAGAGGTTTGCAGGACAACACCTATTAGCTGCTCTGAAAACTTTGACTCAAACGGGTGATTTGGAATCCTATATAGCTGAGTTTGATATGTATTGGAATCTTGTGGACTTGAGTGAAGTACAAGCCCTTACTATGTTTATCACTGGTTTAAAGGATGAAACCAGGAAATTGTTGCAGATTATGAAACCTCAGTCCCTAACCCATGCCTACAAAATTGCCAGAGACAATGAACCTGAGATGGAACCAATCAAACCACCCTACAACACTAAGACCTACACTCCTGTTACATCCAAGGCATTTTTTCCAGCCCATTCCTCCGCCCCTAAACCACCTAGCTATATTCCAATCAAAAACTCTACACCTACTACTCTTGGCAAGAATTTCAGAAGTTCTGATTTAGATGCATGAAGGGCTTAGAATCTTTTTTTCTAGTACCCCGAAAAATTCACTCCAATACACCAATGTAAGAGTACAATGATCTACTCTATTACTGTCACAGAAGATGTGGATGATGGTTCCAGTGACGAATTCCATGATGTGGGCCTATTGGGAGAAATAACAAAGGAGGACGCTATACCCTAGATTTCTTTAAATGCCCTCCTAAGCACTACTGGATATCAAACAATGAAGGTAAAGGGTAGTGTAGGATCGAAGACACTGCAAGTGCTTATTGATTTAGGGAGCACTCACAATTGTCTTAGTTCCAGTGCTGCTAAGAGACTAGGGTGTTCTAACTCCAGTTAAGTCTATGACTGTAGAGGCTGCCAATGGAGAATGTATGGCTTGTAAGGCAGCCTGCAAAGGTTTTAAATGGAGAATGCAAAAGGTCCATTTTATAGCTGATGTATTAATCCTGGAGCTCGGCGATAATGATATGATCCTTAGGGTACAATGGCTTTCTACCTTGGGCAACATAGTTTCTAACTCCAAAGAGTTATGGATGGCCTTCAAGTGGCAGGATCAACAAGTGCTGCTACATGGCATTAGCACATCACCAGTAAAATGTATTGATAGAGACTAGTTGTTTAAACTTCTACAAAACCTTTCCAAAGTATCCCAATTTCAGTTATGCAGCTTAAAAGTGCAAGACCAGAATCAAGAGTGGGGTACCTTAAATTACATGAAAACCAACCGATCTGCATCAGATAGCACCACTGATGTTAGAATTCAACAAGTTCTGAAGGCATTCTTTGACGTGTTTGAGGCTCCAAAAGGACTCCCTCCTGTCCAAAGGCATGATCACAAGAGTCCCTACTTCCTGGTTCGCAACCTGTGAATAAAAGGCCATACAGGTACTTAGGGATTTAGAAAGATTTCATGGAAGGATTGGTAGAAGAAATGCTACAAGAAAGTATTATATAACCTAGCACAAGCTCTTTTGCTTCACCAGTTGTTTTGGTTAAAAAAAGATAACTCTTGGAGGTTTTGTATTAATTATAGGGCAATAAACAACATTACCGTAAAAGATAGATTTCTGATTCCATTAGTAGACGAACTGTTAGAAGAATTATACGGGTCTAGTTTCTATTCTAAGATAGACCTTCGATCAGGATACCATCAAATTCGGATGTCCCTATTGGATGTCCACAAAATTGCTTTTAAAACCCATCATGGGCACTTCGAGTTCTTCACTAATGCCCCTACTGCCTTCCAAAGCCTCATGAACACTGTTTTTAAATCATATCTTAGAAAATTTGTTTTGGTTTTCTTTGAAGACATTTTGGTCCATAATCGTACTTGTAGTGATCATGTTCAACACTTACAAATGGTGTTGGAGGTTTTAAGATAGAACATGTTATTTGCTAAACAATGCAAGTGTGAGTTCGGGGATGACAAGGTAAAGTACTTGGGACATTTCATTTCCAGTGATGGAGTCTCCATTAACCCCAAAAATATAGAGGCTGTTCTCAATTGACCTATTCCCACTACTGTCTACTTACTGCCCTTTTACAGAAGGATGTGTTTCTATGGACTCCAGCAGCGACGGATGTCTTTAACAAGCTCAAGCACATGATGGTCACCGCCCCTATGCTTGCTTTAGCTTATTTGTCTAAAGAATTCACTATTGAAGCTGACGCTAATGGCTCGGGGATTGGTGTTGTCCTCACTCAATAAGGTCACCCAAGAGCCTATATTAGCAAAGCATTGTCACCTAAGCATCAAGCCTTATCAGCCTACGAATGCGAGATTATGGCTATTTTACAAGTTGTAGCAGCTTGGAAGCATTATTTGCAGGATAGGAATTTCAAGATTAAAACAAACCATCATATCTTGAAGTACCTATTAGATCAACATGTTACGACAAGCAGTCAATATACCTAGGTTGCAAAGCTATTGGGGCTAGACTATGAAATCATTTATAAACAAGGAAAGGATAATGTAGCAAAAGATTCTCTCTCCACAATGCACAGTGTAGAATTGAATCAATTAGCTATTTCTACCTATTTTATCGATGCTTTATAGCATGTACATAACAGCTGGCAATCTGATCCTAGAATTCAAAAGCTCATATCTGAACTTGATGCTGATCCAACCTCCCATCCTAATTTTTGTTGGAAAAATGGGTCTTTAACACGAAAGGGCAGACTTATGGTGGGCAATGTTCCTACTTTACATAAACAAATTATATCCTACTTCCATGACTCTGTAGTGGGCAGTCACTCAGGTATGATTGTGACTCATTGAAAAGTCAATAGTTTATTCTATTAGAAAGGGTTACAAAGGGTATTTAGGCAACATGTACGAGAGTGCGTAGTATGCCAATACAACAAGGCTAAACTGGTGGCCTATCTTGGTCTTCTACAGCCTTTGCCCATTCCTTAAATCATATTCTCTAACATCAGTATGGATTTTCTCGAAGGCCTACCAAAATCTCAAGGAAAAGATGTTATCTTTGTGGTAGTTGACAGGTTAACTAAGTACTCTCACTTCATGAGAATATCTCTATTGGGCCCCATTTTCAAAGTCCAACATTTGGAGTCGTAAAATGTGAGATCTGATAACACAAGATGTTGGACCCCGTTTTCGGAGCCCATCTATACAGAATCATAAGACGTGAGTGTGTTATCCTACGTGACATCTGAACACGCTTCCCACAAGGGCGGCGAGCCCACACCAAACAGTCACCAAAATTTCAAAATAACTTCTTCATAACAATAGTAGCTCCATGTCTCTAGTTTATTTTGCAACAAGAATCATCTAATTCGGAGCTTTATAGCTCAAGATGTAGTTAAAGTACTAAAGTATGTTCAGTAAAATAACCAATTCATACTCTTCCAACAGATTCCATCACTTTCTTTCTATCAATCTTTTTCAAATCGACATTAAAGGCTACGGAATTTTATGGAGAGATAGAAAAAAATGTGTTAGGAAACTATTGGTTCAAGAATCAAGTCATTTGGAGGTTGAATGACAAGTTATGGCGGAAAGAATCAAACATATTCAGAGTTGGAAAACTCTTCAGGTGCGATCACAAGGAGTAAAGGTGCAATCACAAGTATGAAGGTGCGATTGCAAGGAACGAAGGTGCGATTGTGATGATGGTGCCGCCACAAGGAAGGAAGGTGCAATCGTAAGGATAGCAGTGCGATCGCAATCGAAGCAATTCCGCAGAAACCTCCTATGCGTCATTACTTACTTCAAACGATCATAACTTTCAACTCCGATATCCAAAAATTTCATATTGTATATCATTGGAAAGCTAGAAAGATAAGCTACAACTTTCAAGAAGACAACTTTTTCTAATTCTTCCTAGATTAATACAATCTAGTCACGGAAGTTAGAGTCATTATTCCAACTCTATCAACAATTAACAACTCAACAAAGAAGAATATGAACATACCCCAGCCATAAGATACATATGCACATACATAAAATAAACTTCTTAAATTCTCAATCACATTACTAAATCAAAACAGTGTTTGAATTTAGCTTTAGTTACATATCCACACTACATCATTAGCTTAATACAATATATATAGGGATGCTTATGATCGATATGCTGCTAAAGCTACTCAATAGTTATCGATCTAACTTAGTACAAAAATGCTAACTATCTTGGAGTTTGTCCAATTTCCTTATAAAGTCGCTAACCTTCTCGTCCTACACCTAAGGAGGGAATAGTAGGGTGAGCTACACAACTCAGTAACTAATATATTTATAGTCATCAGTAATGAGCCACACATTCAAGCATATGTATATGTATGTCTAGCAATTCAATACTTAACAATTCAAACTCACAACTCATAATTGACAAGATGTCATCACCTAGAACATATCATGTACTTATCCATCAAAGCATAGCACTCAATTATGCATCATACTCAACAAATCAATGATGAAATGCATAACAAATGGCTTGAGAGTTTCGTGAAACGAAATAGAGAAACCGAAGTTTACATCATGAACAAAACGAGTCCAAATTCTTAGGATTTCGTGGCCTCAAGCGGATAGCCGAGAGAAGGCTATAGGTCAACATGTACATGACTAACAAAACGGGTTCCTCTCTTGCCTAAACAAAAGCACATTTTCATGCTCAATACATTTTATCATATGTTCATACTTTCATACTTTTTCTTAAATTTATGTTTAATTTAATCAATCACAAATTCATATTCTCATACTTTTTTTACTTTTCTTCTTTTATTTATCCAAATTGCCATGACACATTCCAAGGCATAACATGGTCATAAGCATAATTCAATCATATCAAAATGTCACACATCTTTCAATGTATAATATAAAGCACATCATAAATCATTTTCTGCATCACAACAATTCACAATTTAGCAATTTAACACACAATATACGAGCAAGACAATTTGCCCATATTACACAACTACTATAAATATATTACTCACCTAATTGGCTTGCAAAAATCCAAGTCAAGCTTGCCTTTCCTCTTGCTCTTGGACCAGGCTTACTTGGTTTCTTATAACAAACCAATTTCTATTTAATCCAAATTCAAATGAAATTTCATAAAACTTCAAAAATAAAAAATGCTAAAATTGACCTTAAACCTAACCTACCCATAGTTCATCTAAGTTAGAAAAACCAAAACCTTAGCTTTGAAATCCAAAAATCAAGATAGTTTCATCTTTCTCTTCTTTCCTACTCCATTCCCAACACAAACCCTAGTTTCTATTTAATCCCTTTTTGAACCTAGCAAGAAGAAAGATGAAAACTTACCTCTAACAAGTTGATTTCCTCTTCTTTTTATTCTTCTTTCTTCTTCCTTTCAAGCTTCCCACAATTTTCCTTCTCCTCTTCTCCTTTTTACGTTGTCTCTTCTTCTCTCTTTGGTTTTTCTTCTCTTCTACGACTCTTCTCTCTTCTTCTTTTATTTTAAGACCATTTTAAATGGTCTTTCCTCATTTTACCATTCATTTACCTTGTCCTTCCTATTTTGCCCCTTCTTTTATTTAATTCATCTACTAACTCCTTTAATCTTCGCAAACACCACGCCATACTCTAATTTATTTTTAACATTTCCCTTCTAAATTTCTAATTTCAACTCATACTCACCAAATTAATAGGCTCAATTCTAAAAATAATTAAAGGAATAAATCAATAATAATAACAAAATTCAAGGTCCAACAATCTCACCCCTACACTGCCCATCAAACTGCTAAGCTGTTTCTCGACAACATCTTCAAGCTGTATGGAGTGCTTGCTATCATCATCAGTGACAGGGGGTCTGTGTTTCTAAGCCAATTTTGGAAGGAATTATTCTCATTACAACGGGTAGAATTGCACTACTCTACCTCCTACCACCCTCAATCCAATGGACAAACGGAGGTAGTAAATAGGTGCTTAGCTACTTATCTCTGATGCATGAATGGTGACCATCCTAAGATGTGGAACGAATGTTTATCTCTCGCTGAATGGTGGTTTAATATAAACTATTACACGGCGATACAAGCCACTCTGTTTAAAGCTCTCTATGGGGTTCCTCCTCCACTACACATTACATACTTCCCTAAAGATTCTCTAGTGGCTGTCGTGGACCAATTCCTTACTGTTGGATCCCGTTACCGAGACCCAACTAATGTCGTGAATTCATACATCTTGTACTGAAAACCTTGAAAGATTTCTTACTATCAGATCATCTTCGAGGTGAGCTTACATTGGACATACCTCAAACATAAGTAGACCTCTTCATAAACAATTAAACTTGATAAGTCTAAAATCTCAATTACCCATGGTCCAAGAAATCCCTTAAATTTGA
>JANVCL010404224.1:0-12635 GCA_026546855.1 Erythroxylum incrassatum
GCGTCTGCAAGGGGAAGGTATCCACACCCTTATAAGGGGTGCTTCGTTCTCCTTCCCAACCGATGTGGGATCTTACATATCCCATGGTCGGATGTCTCATAATACGCTATAAACTCCACTTCCATGGTGGAAGAAGCTATAAGTTTCTACTTAGAGCTCTTCTAGGAAATAGCTCCTCCAGCAAGCAAGTAGACATAGCCCGAAGTGGATCTCATATTATCTTGGCATCCATCAAAATTGGAGTCAAAATAACATAATCTCTAGCTTATCTGATTGTCTATATGTAAGCATATAATCTTTCGTTATCTACAAGTATCGCATGACCCATTTGGCTGCTTTCCAGTGATTCAATCCTAGGTTACTTAAATATCTCCCTAGCACTCCAACAATGTATGCAATATATGGGCACGTACAAACCTGAGCATACAATAAACTTCCTACAGTCGAAGCATAAGGAATCTTTTGAATTTCCTTATCTTCAAATTCATTATCGGGGCATTGACTTAAAATTGAACTTATCTCTCTTACACACAGGGGTATCACCCAATCTTGCATGCCAAACCTTTTAGGTACCTTTTCGATATAACTCTTTTTATGATAATATAAAAATACCTCAAGAGCGTTCGCGATGTATCTAAATCCCTAAAATAAAAGAGGCGTTACCAAGATCTTTCATTTCAAATTTCTTTGAAAGAAATCTCTTAATTTCATGTAATAAGCCTATATCATTAGTGACAAACAATATGTCATCGTCATATAAAACAAGAAAAATGTACTTACTCCCACTAAACTTATGGTATGTATAATCATCAGCCAAGTTCATCTTACAGCCGAATGAGATGACAACTTGGTGAAATTTGTAATAACATTGACGAGATGCTTGCTTGAGTCCATAGATGGATTTCTTTAGTTTGCAAACCATTTGCATTATATCTCCTGACAAAACGTTTTCTAGTTGTACCATATAAATCATCTCATCAATGTCACCATTGAGAAATGTTGTCTTAACGACCATCTTATGTAACTCAAGATCAAAATGTGCCACTAATGCCATTATTATCTTGAAAGAATCTTTCGAAGAAACCAAAGAGAAAGTCTCTTTATAATCAATGCCTTCTTTTTTGTGTAAAGCCCTTTGCGATAAGACGAGCCTTGTACCTTTCTACATTGCCTTTCGAATTCTTCTTGCTTTTAAATATCCATTTGTAACCAATAGGTTTTGCACCTTTAGGCAATGATACAAGGTACCAAACATCATTGGCCTTTATGGACTTAATCACTTCATTCAAGGCATCAATCCACTTTTGAGAGTTAGAACTTTTTATGGCTTGACAGAAGTTGATTGGATCATCTTCCACCATACCAATGTCAACTTCATGTTCTTGAAGAAATAAGACATAATCATCTGGAATTGCACTTCTCCTCTCTCTAATGGATCTCCTTAATGGCATAGGTTCTTAAGGTTGTAGAGCTTGTTCTTTTAGAACAAGTTGTTGAACTTGGGGAACGATTTCCATGACATTGTCTTGATCCAGAATTGCTTCATGAACAATGTTAGGAATGAAAACCTGACTCTGATCAATGTCAATAGCAATTAGAGGAATTTAAATGTGTTTCTCTTCAAAAACAAAGTCCTTAATCCTTTCTCCCCACGCAAACTCAACATCTTAAAAAAATCAGGCATTTCTCGTCTCAAAAATTGCCTTAGTAGTGGGATCATAAAACTTCTAACTCTTGGATATTTCAGAATATCCAATAAAGTAACAACTGATAGTCCTTGAGTCTAGTTTCTTTTCATTTGGCCTATAACGCCTTGCCCTTGCTAGACATCCCTAAATGTGCAAGTGCTTTAAACTATGCTTCTTGCCCGTCTAAAGTTCATAAGGGGTCTTATCAATTACTTTAGTTAGAACTCTGTTGAGTATATATGTTGCGGTCTTTAGTGCTTCTCCCCAGAGTGATTCTGGAAAAGTTGAATGACTAATCATACTCCCAATCTGATATAGCTGACAAGTCCATAGTAAGGACCTTAATGAGTGAGCTAACGACCAAGAAGTTTGATTGGTCACAACCCATTCATGATCATGTAACTCTTATGTTAAACCTAACTGCAAAGTTGAATCTATGGGTATGGACGTGAGTGAGTCCTTTCTGGTATAGTTTATTATCAACTCACTCCCTCTAGAATTTGGCCAGTTACAAGTGAATTATAACACTATTAAAGAAAAATGGAACCTTCAAGAAATTAAGGCCATGTTAGTTCAAGAGGAAGGGAGATTAAAGAAAATGAAGGAGCACTCCATTAATCTTACATTTCATCCAAGAGCTAGTAGCAACAAGAATATACCAGGAAAGAAAGGAAACGATAAGGACAAAACTCTTAGCAAAGTTAATGAGGGTCGAATCAATAAAGATAAGAGGTGCCACTTCTGCAAGAAGCTTGGTCACTTCAAGAAAGATTTTCCTAAAAGAAAGGCTTGGTTTGAAAAGAAAGATACATACTATGTCTCAATATGTTTTGAATCAAATCTTATTAAAGTGCCTAATAATATCTGGTGGTTAGATTCTGATGCAACAACTCATGTATCACATGTTAAACAGGGATTCCTTTCAATCCAAACCATAAACGAAATTGAAAAGTTTTTATATATGGGGAACAGAATGAAGGCATGGATAGAGGACATTGGGACGTACAAATTGATCTTAAACACTGGGTATTAACTAGATCTAGAAAAGTGTCTTTATATTCCTGAATGTGCTAGGAATTTAGTTTCTGTTGCCAAATTAGATGATGCAGGATTTCAATTTAAGATTGGAAATGATGTGTTTTTTAATATAAACACAAGTACTATTATGGTTCTGGTACTTTGATTTATTGTTTAAATCGTTTCAATCTTGAAGTTGATTTTGTTCAATCTCTGTTTCATGTTGACCATATTATAGGAAATAAACATAGTGCAAATAATGAATGTTTAGCTTTTTTGTGGCATAAAAGTTTAGGTCATATATCCAAGGAAAGGGTACAATGGTTAGTGAAAAATGAAATCTTACCTCAATTGGATTTTGCTGACTAGGATATATGTGTGGATTACATTAAAGGTAAGCAAACCAAACATATATCAAGGAATCTAGCCGTAAGAAGTAGCGAATTACTTAAATATGACCATATTCTCACGATATGGTTATATATTATCTGCTACATGAGAAGTCTCAGTCTGTGGACATCCTAGAGGTATTTGTTAATGAGATAGAAAGGTAGTTAAATAGAAAAGTAAAGATAGTGAGATTTGATGGAGGTGGTGAATATTATGGAAATTTTGATGAAAGTGAACAATGTACAGGTCCATTTGCAAAGTTTCTTGGTATACCGCAACAAAATGGTGTAACTGAAAGGCGAAATTGTACTCTTATAGATATGGTTAAGAGTATGTTAAGTTATAGTACTATACCTTCATCATTGTCGATGCATGCATTAAAGACCGTTGCGTATCTACTTAATAGGATTCCTAGTAAGACAGTTCCTAAGATACCTTATGAACTGTGGATAGGAAGGAAACCTAGTTTACGACACCTTCACATTTGGGATTATCCGACAGAAGTAAGGTTGTATAATCCACATGAAAAGAAGCTTGATGCGAGAACCGTTAGTGGTTATTTCATTGATTATCCCAAAAAGTTGAAGGGGTATAGATTTTATTGTCCTAATCATAGTACGAGAATAGTTGAGTATGGTAATGCTCGGTTCATTGAGAATGGTCCAATCAGTGGGAGTGGAGAACCACGAAAAGTGGATATTCACGAGAGTCAAGTAGAAACTACTCCAAGTCAAGTAGAAACTACTAAATCAAATGTTATCCCACCGGTGGTTATTCCTCTTGTTGCATCACGGATACGCAATATACCGAAACAACAAATTAATGTTCCAATTCCACAAGTTGAACATATTAATGACGAACCAGCTAATGGTGATCAAGTTACAAATGATCATGTAATGTCACAAGACGTAGCATTACGAAGGTTTGTAAGGTAGAGAAGACCAGCTATTTTGAGTGACTATGAAGTTTACTCACTTGCACATGAATGTGACCTGAGCATTGATCAGGATCTAGTCTCGTTCAAACAAGTCATGGAATGTAACAATTCTAAAAAATAGTTCAATGCTATGAAAGAAAAATTGAAATCAATGGATGACAACAAAGTCTAGGAATTAGTTAAGTTGTCAGAAGGTGCAAAGCAAGTGAGTTGTAAATGGGCCTTTAAGGTCAAACGCAACTCACAAGTTAACATTGAAAGGTATAAAGCTAGATTTGTTGCCAAAGGTTATATTAAAAAAAATGGTATTGACTATAAAGAGACATTCTCATTAGTTTCAAAGAAGGGCTCTTTAAGAATTTTTATGGCCCTGGTGGCTCATTGTAATTTAGAGCTTCACCAATTGGACATAAAGACCACCTTTTTAAATGGTGACTTGGAAGAAGAAGTGTATATGGATCAACTAGAAGTTTTGGTGACCACAGGAAAGGAACAATTAGTGTGTAAATTAGAGAATCAATATACGGACTGAAATAAGCTTCCTGACAATGGTATCTTAAGTTTAATGATATCATTATGTCTTACGGTTTTGTAGAGAACACTATTGATCGGTGTATCTATATGAAGATTAGTGGGAGCTAGTTCATTATATTAGTCCTATATGTTGATGATATCCTTTTTGCTACAAATAATATGGTTTTGTTACATGATGTCAAGAATTTTCTTTCTAATAATTTCGAAATGAAAGATATAGGTGAGGTATCCTATATGATAGGAATAGAAATATTCCGTGATAGATCACAAGGATTGTTAGGATTGTCTCAGAAAAGTTATATCGAGAAAGTATTAGAAAGATTTCAAATGAAAAAAATGCTCCACAAGGATAGTTTCAATTTAGAAAGGGGATAAATTTAGTCTAATGCAATGTCCACGAAATGATTTGGAACGTAAGGAAATGGAGTCTATTCCTTATGCGTTAGTAGTTAGGAGCTTAATGTATGCTCAAACATGTACTTGTCCAGATATCAGTTTTTCTGTCAGAATGTTAGGCCGATATCAAAGCAATCCTGGAATGGACCACTGGAAAGTTGCAAAAAAAGTTCTTAGATATTTACAAGACACAAAGGACTATATGCTCACATATAGAAAATCAACCCATCTCGAAGTGATAGGTTACTCGGATTCAGACTATGTCGGTTGTGTAGATTCACGAAAATCTACATTCAGTTATATGTTCCTAATAGCTGGAGGAGCTGTTTTATGGAAAGAGCAGTCCGTCATTGTTACTTCCATTATGGAGGGTGAATTTATGGCGTGCTTTGAGGTCACGGTTCATAGATTGTGGCTGCAGAACTTTATCTTAGGACTTGATATTGTCGATAATATTCACAGACCGTTAAGAATTTATTGTGATAATTTCACTGCCGCTTTCTTCTCTAAAAATGACAAATATTCAAAGGGTGCGAAATATATGGATTTGAAGTATTTGTCAGTGAAAGAAGAAGTGAAAAAATATAAAGTGTCAATTGAGCATATTGGTACCGATCTCATGATAGTGGATCCGTTAACTAGAGGCTTACCGCCCAAAACATTTATTGGTTATGTTGAACAGATGGGACTTATAGATAAGTCCTTGTTAGCATAGTGTTTTGACATGTATATATATATATAAGTGTTTTGCTCAAATTGTTATGACACATATGAATTCAATTATAGTCATATGTTTTTGCTCACTTACTAGTTATCCATATTTTGTTGTATACCATAATTATTATTTGTGTGATAATAATTACAGAATTACCCACTTAAAGTTTTCTGAATTGAGTTGATTATGTGATACATGGAAGGAATCATGTTGTATAACTTATGACTACCATGATCCCATCATCTTAATTCACTTAAGGATGACTTGCTCGATTACATGTATTATGCACACTTAAAGTTTTATTGTTGAATAACCAAGTCGTATGGGCCAAGTGGGAGATTGTTAGATTATTTAATGGCCCATCTGACTTATAGGTTTTATTCCCATGAAAAACACCAAAGATAATGATTATTAGGTATTAAATAATGGATCTCAAATGGTTCAAAGACCCTTTCCCTCTCTCTTTTAAAATGAAAGAGCATGATGGTTGGTGAAAGACTATATAAGTTTTAGAAACTTATTGAAAGGTTATCTAAACCATTATCTATGCCATTGAAGATAAAAATCAAAGAAAGAAGAAGAGAGGGAATCAACATCTTACAAAACATTCATGGATACAAGTATGCCAAAATCAATCGATCCAATAATTGTTTTATAATTTTGGGATAACAAAATTCAGAGGTATTAGAATAATTCTAGCGTGACCATTTAAGTCAATGAAAATTTCATAGATGTATTGTAAGATTGCAGAGTAAGCAAAGAATTATATTACCTCTATGATGACCCTCAAATAGATATTAAAAAAATGAGTTGAGTAGTTCAACCTACTTATAATTTCACCTTTTCTTATATCAAATAATACTTATCAACATTGACTTAAGATTTTCGAAGTTTAGATAAGATAATTTTTTTTTATTTAATCACTTCTGCATCCTTAATTCTCCATAAAGGATAACACCTTAGATAAACATGCATCCTATCAGGATGTACGGTAAACTTTGTGGGCCTTATCGACTTGTTTGGATTTCCAAGCCTTGGTAGGTTCTATAAGCTTTGGACTTGTTCAGTATGTATCATTTACTATTAACATTCGTACGTGATTATAACCCAGGTGGAAGCTTGTCAAGCATCTGTTCATCATAAGTGTAAAGTCGATTTTACGATTCCTAACAATCAAGAAGCTTGTTTAAGGTATAACTTGCACGTCATATTTGATTTTGTTTCGAGAAGTTCAACATCACTCTCTAGATAATGTTCTTGATTGTACAATCAAGCTGAATATCGAGCTCTCTGCCCTTGGTGATTATTTCCAAAAGATTAGAAAAGATTGTTCTCGTCGTTCATCCAACTGTAGCTTAGGCATCTAGGGTCTAGGTTCTCAATAAGGGAGTAAAAAGCCTATTGATCTCAACCATTGACGATTATTCATCGTTATTGTTCCTATCGTTTATGATTTCTTTACATGTCATACATGAGAGCTAGCTAGCTAAAGGATATTTGGCCTATCTACGTACTTTGGACGCTGGGTTGCTACCCCTTTATAAGGTGTCAACTTTAGGCTTTTCTTTTACCGCAACAAGATGCAAGTTAGGTTGCCACCCCTTCATTTTCTATATCTTTGACTTCTATTAATAGAAAAATGTTTCAACTAGTAGGGCAAGCATTAGTTTGTCCAACTCTTCCGTTAGTAAGATATTAAATTCGAAGGATTTTTCATCTGACTCTCCTCTTAAAGACAATGATGATTAGTTTAAACTCAGACTCATATTGCATAAACTAAGCTGGAATGAATTTAAGAGCATGTGAAAAAAATTTCAATATCATTGAGCATATAAACATTTGATATCTTACAGTAGAAGAAAGAATTTTTCTAAGACTTGGTGAAGTTGGTTTACGCTATGACACCTTTAAATGTGATCTGGGGATACTTTTCATCACTTCATAGACACAACAATCCTTTTTCTACAGGCCAACTTCATCTATGCATTAAGTACCTTACCTCAAGCTTTATAGTAGCCTATCACATTAGGGATACGGCAAAGCCCAAATTTTTTTAAATGTATATATCACTGCAGGTTTATTATCCCTGTTTTGATGGTCTAATGTAAGAACTAGGAGTACTGGGTGTCACCTTTTGACTATAACTAAAGGTTCGCATTATTATAAGGAATTTTCTCCTCTTAAAATTAGCAAGGGTATGAGATTTTAGGATCATACGTGGGGTTTAAACAACATATTTAATTGTTGGAATAAGGATAATCTGAGTTTAAAACTTGTCTTAGACATTGTCCAACCCTCCAGTATTCTCTTCTCTTTTGAGACGTTCTTGTTAATGAGCCCATTTTGATTTAAGGAGTGTTGTCATATAGATTACAAGCATATAGGTCCCTCACCTTGTTTCATTTCAAGCTTCCTTATATTGATTAGTCATTTGACACCCATATTATGTACATTTATGAACATAAATTGGATTATTGCTCATACAAAAGTCGATAAAGAGAAAGGCCTAGTTGACCCCTAGGAAAGAATAAAAAAGTTACTCACAATGATGAGATCACTATAATCAAGCTAATCTCTTTGACTTTCATTCCTAGAAGAAGTTAGTTGTGAAGAAGTTTATAGTACAATCATAATATTACTAATGCATTTGTAGAATCTAAGCCCTCATTGATTGAAAAGGAAGATAAATTTAATGATATAGATGAACTTAAAGTGACTAGTCCTCTTATTGAAAATCTTGCAGGCCTTTATGTAAAACCCTAAACTTTTTTTACATGTGTCTATAAAATTTTATTTCGTGTGAATGATGTTTTTGGGCTAGTGTAAATTTTATTTTCGCTAAAAGGTGAATTAGGAACCCAACCCTGAATGACAAGTATTAAAGTCAAATGATAGTAAAAAAATATTGGAATTGACTGGTATGGAAATGGACCAAAAATAAATTCAATCAGATGGATTTATGATAGATCAAAATTAAACTTGATTTAAATTGTTGTGGAGTAAATTTGAAGTATTCTTGGGCTGAAACATAAGGATATAAGAATCAGTCATAGTTATGAATACTTAAAGTAAATCGATACAACTTATATATTATATTTAGGTGTAACATGTTATTAAGTGGACATGAAATTTCTATCGAAATTAGACAAATTTTTCTTAAGTCACTTAATTATTTTGGACAAGAAATAATATATGTACATGTGAATGAACCTTAAGTGGCATTTGTCACATACATGAAGAAATTCTCATTATTTTGAAACGAGAATGCATGAAAATCTTGTGTTGTCACGTTTATGAAGGAGTAGATGTGGAGGAAATAAATTCTTTACATGAGAGACCAATTCATGGTGTGGACATGTGACATTTTGGTGAGACAAAATCAAAACAACTTGTTATATGTGGGAGACAAGTATTGTCGCGGATGTTAAAAGGGATTATTGGCTTTAATTAAACAAAGATGGTGAGGGATAAAACAATGGACAGCTGTTGGAAGTTAAGCTTGCAATGTGTGAGTAGCCCTCTTCAACACATAGCATGTAAAACAAAGATGATGGGAGCTGCTCCACCTTCATTCCACCGAAACTTTAGCTATCACTTGGATCAGAATTGTTGAAGAATAATTGCAGCTAATCCTTTCACACATAGGTCTTCCAAGTTACTTCCTTTGGGAAATAAATTCAGCATGTTGTTTAAGCCTCCAACAATGGACAACACCTCTATCAACGCCAACAAGATCCAGGGAAAAGATAGGCAGCATGTTACAATATGATTTTAGGTATGTTAAACCCCTCTTGTCCATCCTCTTTAGCTAGTCATGTGAATGCTTAAGTTGTAAACATGAATTTTCTTGTGAATTACGTGAATGTTTGAGCATGATTTAAAGAAAGAGGTAAGTTTTCCTAACTATGTTTAGTGAAATTCTGTATTAGGATTCTCGGTTTCCTTGAATAGTCTTAGTGTTTTGGCCATTTAGTCTACAAAACTCCAAATTGGGTGATTTTAAATGTAAATGAAACCTAATACATAGTAAAAATTATCTAGAAGATACCTAGACCTTATTCTAGCTTAATGATATTGAAAATTGTGATTGATTATGGTAACATGATATTGTCCCTGTGTTGAAGCAGCTTGTGATATTTGGTACGTGTTTCATAATTTAGAAGGTGAATTGGCATGATTTTTGATGATATGGAAATGAGAGACATAAGGGAACAAATTTCTAAAAGACTTAAGAACCTAATTTGAACGTTGATATGTGAAAATTAATGAACAAATGGAGGCATGGTTAAATGAAAAGAAAAACAACATGGTAAATGGAGAGGAAAAAAACATGCATATCCATGTCTTATGAATGTTATTCAATAGGTATTAATTGGTAGCATGTAGATGCTATATATGTGGCGTAATGGTTGTTCAATGGTTGCATGTATATTGTACAAAGTTCATTGGTTCAATGTAAGGAAAACAGTAGGTATATATTATGTACGTTATTTAAATGGAAAGAAGACAGCATGTATAAATCATGGAAGTTGTTCAATGGTTTAATGAAAAGAAAACATAATTTCAATCTTACAAAATGATAAGATTTCGGCTAAACCATTTGTCATAAAATTTGTAAAACAAGGTGGTAAGTTATGGATGTACTTGGTAGATTTTAGAAACCCTTCAGGGGTCTCCCTCATAGCTAAGTAAGACAGTAAAGTTTTCTCGTCATTATAGACTTGGGATTATTAAAGGAAAAGTACCGAAAACGTGAGGGCAGCTAACAAAAAACAGTGAGTTTGTATTTAAATTGATTTGTTAAGATGGTTTTTACCTTGCTATGAAAAGTATGTTTATTCATTGGTGCTAATACTTGATTTTAAAAGTTAATCTTCATGAGGTTTACATATGCTTTGATTTAGCGTTGAATTGAGTTTTGGATACACTTGGAAACTAATGAGATGTACACATGATTTGAATTGGCATTGAATTGAAATTTGCATATGTTTTAAATTAGCATAGAAATGGATTTTGAATATGTTTTGAATTGGTATTGAAATGCGGCGCGCTTATGTATTAATTGTGATTTAGCCTATGGTATGTCGTTAGGTCTTTATAAATACCATTATATCGATTAGAGTACGTCCTAATGTGCATGGTAGTGTTTGGGGGTGTCCGTCACTAACATAGGTGGTGTTGTGTCTGTCAATATGTCCTGTGAGTCGCTCTTTGCACGTGTGGAGTATATATTGTGCTAATACTATTACGGGTAAGCGATGTAGAACTAGCTCCGTAACCACTGATTTATATGTAGTGCTAGCATCATTATGGGAAAGCGATGCAGAACCAGCTTCATAACAATCAATATATAGAGGTTAACTAGGCATGGGTAAGCGATGCAGAACTAGCTCTGTGGCCTTACACCTAAAGGTACCATATGGAAAAGAAAATTAGTGATAACCTATGTTTTGAAAAGAAAATTCATGAAAGTATTAATGACCATCATTGTATACTTTACAAGAAAAGTGGAACTTGATCTCAAAAAAATATACATGTTTTGTTTTACATATGCATTGATCTTATGAAATGAAAGAATGTGTTTTGTAAGAACATTTGTTATTACTTGAAAAGAAAAGAAATTGTTTTCTTTTATGAAGGTTAATATTTGTATAAATGTTTTTATTGGAAACCAATCACACTCACTAAGCTCGTTTAGCTCACCCTTTATTTTCTATTTTTAAATAAAACCCGCTAGGTTCATGCTCAGTGACACGACCCGCCTTTTGGGTCTTGTTGGCACTAGGGAATGGGTAGGCTTAACGCCACCAAAACCCGTAGTAAGCCTAACTTTTCTATGCTTTACTAAAAATCCAGCATGACTCATTTATGTCTAATTAAACCTTATACCTGCTTAATAGGTTGTAAGAAGTAAGGATCTAAATCTACTGCTCTCACATACAACATCTTCTTATCATCAACATCAACCAACATCGTTCTCAATAACATAATATATCCATACATGTTTTATGTACATATGATTATGACAAACCCATGGAGCAACTATGAGCATCTGCAACTAACATCATGCCAAAACATTACTTGTCTGATTATCCAAGCGAGTCTCAAAGGCTTGGATTTCTTTCTCGTATGATCTGCTAATCTCCTGAAATGGTGATAGTGAGGTGTGAGTCTATAATACGACTCAGTGAGTTATAAACATACTACCATGCTTGTGAGGCTAGGTAATAGTAGGCTACCTTTACAAGAATGGTCTGTAGCATTCTAAGCATCAATAAATAATCGAATAATGAACAATAAGTAATATCAAATGCGACAATCACATGAGTATTAATAATAAAGCTCAATATCAATTATTCAAAGAAAACTTGAATTTGGTTTCTGAATCCTTTTTTGGGTTCTAGGTTCTTTTCTTTCTAGATTCATTTCTTTTCTGGTTTCTTTTCTCTTATGGTTTCTTTCTAGATTATGAGTTCTTTCTCTTTTCTGATTCTTTCTAAATTCTGAATTTTTAGGAAGAGATAGAGGCATGCTAATACGACATATCTCCCCTTTTCTGATTCTTTCTAAATTCTGAATTTCTTAGGAAGAGACAGAGGAATGCTAGTACGACATATCTCCCCTTTTCTGATTCTTTCTAAATTCTGAATTTCTTAAGAAGAGACAAAGGCATGCTAGTACGGCATATCTCCCCTTTTCTGATTCTTTTTAAATTCTGAATTTCTTAGGAAGAGACAGAGGCATGCTAGTACGACATATCTCCCTTTTTTTATTCTTTCTATATTCTGAGAACTCATTATCATGGCTAACATGGGAAATATGATTCATCAAAGAATCGCAATCAATAAGTTCAACATAATAAGGGAACCAAAGATGCAAAGAATATGAAATCATCTGGTCAATCTGGCATACAACATGCTAAACTCAACTACATGGAGTCATATGTCAAATAGGTCAT
>JANVCL010404366.1:0-12624 GCA_026546855.1 Erythroxylum incrassatum
AGCTAAGGAAGTCACTATATGGACTAAAACAATCCCCTAGAGCATGGTTTGACAGGTTTGGAAGGGTTGTGAAGAGCTACGGCTATTGTCAAAGCCAAGCCGTTGTTCTACAAGCAATCGAAAGCAGGTATGAAATTGATCCTTATTGTTTATGTAGATGACATTGTCATAACAGGAGATGATGTATCTGAAATAGTAGAGTTAAATCAAAGATCTTGGACCTCTAAAATACTTCCTCGGAATAGAATTTGCTAGATCCAAGGATGGAATATTTGTGAACTAAAGTAAATATATTCTGGACCGGATTACTAGGATGCAAGTGATATTCCTGTTGAGACTGGTGTAAATTTTAGACCAGTTCAACCTGTAAATGTTATTAATAAGGAGAGATATCAGCAACTAGTTGGGAGATTAATATACCTGTCACACACCAGACCTGACATAGCCTTTGCCGTGAGCTTAGTGAGTCAATTTATGCACTCACCGGGCCAAGAACATCTGGATGCTGTATACAGGATACTAAGATATCTAAAAGGAACTCTTGGACAAGGTTTAATGTTTCGGAAGCAGAACAACCTTCAAATAGAAGTCTATATTGATGCTAATTGGGCAGGGAGTGCTACAGATAGAAGATCAATTTCAGGTTATTGCACATTTGTTGGTGGTAATTTGGTAACTTGGAGGAGTAAGAAACAAAGTGTGGTTGCAAGAAGCAGTGCTAAAGCTGAGTTTCGTGCAATGGCACATGGAATCTATGAAGTCCTATGGATTAAAAGAATACTGGAGGAACTATAGATTCCTATTTCAGTTTCGATGAAAGTATATTGTGACAATAAAGCTGCAATTTCAATTGCTCACAACCCTGTTCTTTGTGATAGAACAAAACATATTGAGGTTGACAAGCACTTCATCAAAGAAAAAATTGATGATGTAAAGTCCAACATCACAGCAGGTAGCTAAGATTCTTACAAAGGGATTACACATGAGGCAGTTCAATGTTCTAGTTACCAAGCTGGCTATAGATGACATATACAAGCCAGCTTGAGAGGTAGTGTTGGGGAAATATCCAGTTGGATATGTTCTCGATATGATTGAATCCTAAACAGTTAGGAGATCAGATTTGATATTAGAAATTAGCTCTAATATTATGTAAAGATATTAGTTTCCTAGAATAGCCCTATCAATTTCTATATATACTTGTATCTATATACTGATGTAAATAACAAGTGAAATAGAAACAATATAGAAATTCTGCATTCTACAAGAAAAAAAAAATGAACTCATTGTCCTTGGCTTATGTTATTTGCTAGATGATGGTGGTGGAATGGACCCCGAAGCAATCAGGCGCTGCATGAGTTTTGGATTTTCAGATAAAAATTCCAAAATGGCAATTGGACAATGTATGGATCTTTTAATCTACTCAAGTTAAATAATTCACATATTCATATTTATTTCTTAAGGTTTGGCCTTTCAGATGGTAATGGCTTCAAGACAAGCACCATGCGATTGGGAGCTGATGTTATCGTCTTCACTCGCCGCACAGCTAACAGGTCTGTTTGAATTTGGGTCGCTGTATCTTGATTTGTTTGAGAATCACTTTTACCATCTATGCTTATGCTTTAGTATTACTCAAATAACTCTAGGGTTAAATTCTTGGATGTTTAGAACTGCTACTTTCTTAAGTTATCGATGTTTAATGGGACACACTGGAAAATCTAATATGGTTGATGGCCTGTGATAGATGGCTGTGCTGTTAAAGAGAGATCTCCACTTTGAATCTTGACAGTTTCAGTTATCTTTTCTGAGGTTTGTTCCTAAAACATACAATAGGTATTGAAGAATGTAATTGCACGTTTAAGTTCTTTAGTAAATTGGGATAAAGAGATGGTATTGGTAGAAAAGGAAGGTACATGCAAAACATTGGTTAGGTAAAGAGAGAGGTTGTAAATAATCACAATAGAATAAATTAATGTGTCAAACCTCGCACTTTTTTTGCTTCCAATTCGCATTCTCTTCCCTTGTTAGGCATCTCATCTTGAAAGCAATCATTATTATTAACATGATTGTATGCATGAAGAAGTGCAAATCTTGAACATTTTCTTTAACTTAGTTACTGCATGTCTTGTCACCCATTGAAGATTGTATTTCTTACTAGTTGTCTTAATGAGCAGTGTGTTGACTCAAAGCGTTGGCCTCCTCTCCTATACATTTTTGAGACAAATGGGACATAACAGAATTGTGGTGCCAATGGTGAGTTTTGTAATGGCAAATTTTTTTGCTGTGCACCTTATTTATTCTGTCTATGTGAAAAAATTTGAAAGAAAACTTATCATGAACAATTTCTCAATGTTCCTTTTTATCATATGTGTAGACCTTTATTCTTCCTTAATACTAAACTTTGCTTTAAATTTTCTGCCTGTTCTGTTGCAAGAAATCTGAATTATTAGTGCAACCCAAACAATTTGCTAGGCTTTCATGTAGGAAATGAGAATATGGAATAGGAAAACCATTAGAAGATAGAATGTAGAGCTATGGAGTTAAAGTGGCAATTATTAGGGACTTAAGTTTGAACTTTGAATTAAATGGGATGTACCTTTTAATGTGTCACTCTGAGGGTCCTAGTGCTTGCACATTTATCCCTTTCTTTGATTCATGGTCTTGAATTTGCGCTTGTACCTTACTTTTTTGGCAGGTTGATTATGAGTTCAATAAACTAACTGGAAATTTTGGGTTTTCAAATTGGCGTGGTAAAGAACAAGTTATGTCCAATCTTTCCATGTTGTTGCAATGGTCTCCATATTCAACAGAAGTAGAGCTTCTAAAGCAAGTGAGTTTTTCTTTGTTTTTGTTGCTTTAGTTTTCCCTCTTCCTACGATCTCTCTATCCACATTTTTATACTCCTTTAGACATCTTAGCGTTGATTACCAAAGAAATCCTGGATTGTAAGATATTAGGATGCTAATTGCAAATGATGTCCCTTATTGTTTTAAAAGACACAAATACTTGTTTATACACGTTCTGCTGGAGGTTCTTTTCACGGTTTGAGAACCTTAAGTGTTTTGACTTAAAAGTTTCTTCTTCAATTGCCATTACATGAAAGGGGTTTTTCATATTTTGTCTCTTAATTTCTGATAGCTTGTTGATTCGAGATTGGCAGTTCTGCAAAGTAGTAGTCCTCTTAACTTAATCTTGATGATGATCCTGTTAAAATTTTTGTTTCAGAAATTGGGCTCCGAAGGGTCTTGTGCTGTTTAATTATCTACCTGTGAGAATATATATATATATATACACACACATATGCATATGCTCTCATATAAGACATGTACCACAGAAGTTTTATCTTTCTCCTTTCTTTCCGATGCTGAATGTTTGAAGTTAGTTGCCTCCCTTCGTGCACAGTGACTTTAACCATCTAATAATATAGTATATCAGAATAGCTGGGAAAATAACGCACTGTCTTAATTCTGCTGGTGGTTCTTTACACCCTTTAAGAATGTACTAGTATTGTATGCCAATAATTTAAGGATGTTATCTATTCAGATGTTTAAATTGGCTCCTGCAAGCATTGCAGTTAGGTATTCCTTAGATTATATGATTATGATATTTAAGCAACTGATAAGCATCTAGACCAAATAACACTATCCACTCTTCATTAGTAAGATTACATGGCTTAAATGTTTGGTGCTAACTTGGTTAGACATAATCAGCCTATAACTTTAAGGGAAACCATAATGAATTTGTCATAAGGGCATCTGACGCTAGATGCATTAAATCATTCTTAACATGTTTATCTGTAAAATAAAAAATGAGAAACAATAAAGATTATTGTTTCATTAATTTTTACTGTTTTGACTGTCTCTTATTTTTTTCTTTCTAGCCACCTTAGTCTGATCTGTAGAGTTTTGCAGTTTGATGATATTGGTTCACAAGGCACAAAAGTGATTGTTTACAACTTGTGGTTGAGTGATGATGGAAATATGGACCTTGACTTCGATACTGATCCAGCGGTTAAACCTTCTTTCCATTTCTTTTTCTTCATCTGATATTTAGTCTTGAATGCCCTCTCAGATAATTTAATTCATGAAATTGTAGGATATTCGTATTTCTGGTGATATTAAAAAAGTGGAGGTACTTCCGGCTTGGAGAAAAATGAATGAAGAGCATATCGCAAATCGATTGCATTATTCACTGAGAGTAAGTATACTGGGAAGATATTTTTGCTCTTATACAGCTTGTGCTTGCACAAGCTAAGATCTTTAAATCCCTGCCTCCCATGCTTTGCAGGCATATTTATCTATCTTATACCTGCGGATACCGGACACTTTCAAAATAGTACTTCGTGGGCAAGTTGTGGTGCATCACAATCTTGCTAATGATCTGAAATTTGTAGAATACATTTTATATAAACCGCACACTGTTGGCAGTTTGGAGGTATGATTAATTCATTATCAAGGTTTTCTTTGTTCATTCAATGTATCTATTCCATTTCGAAAACATTCAACATGAGTTACCAAATGTGAGGTTAACTGGATATTTAACTATGCTAGTGATCCCTTTCAATTTATAAGTTGTATGACCTCCCAAGTTATTCCATAATTCTCAAGTTGATAAATTTGATCTAAATAAATTATCCCCTCGAAATTGGTTGAATTTACAATTTTTTGGTTTTTGATATTCTGTCACTTTCTAATTTGAAAAGCAGGCTCAAGTTGTTACCACGATTGGGTTCTTAAAAGAGGCTCCCCATATAAGTGTCCATGGTTTTAATGTTTACCACAAGAACCGCCTAATACTGGTGAGTGTTTGATAATTAAGATCTTTACCTGTAAACTCATAGAAATGTCATGGCTTTGAATTTACAATGGCAATCTATCTTTCTTCAATTTTCTGCACATCTCTCTGGAATTTCAGGAATACCATTAGTTGCTATTTCTCTGTATTATCCTGATGCTATCAGTGTTATATCTACTGTCTTCCGTTTCCAGTTGAGTGCAAGAAACTTAAATCTGTCATCTTTTGCATTACAGCCATATTGGCGGGTGGTAAATTCTGCAGACAGCAGGGGCAGAGGGGTTGTTGGTCTGACACTTTCCATGGCAACTTTCTCCTTTAAAAAGTTCTTTGTGGGAATGGTCATTTGATTCTGGGTGGTTTAATTTTATTCAAAATGGTGTATAAATGATTTTTTTTTTGTTTCTATTTTTCTTAGGTGTTCTAGAAGCAAACTTTATTGAGCCCACTCATAATAAACAAGATTTTGAAAGAACACCCCTTTTTCAGAAGCTTGAAAGTCGATTGAAGGAGATGACTTGGGAGTACTGGTAAAAGAATTTCCCTTGCTATGTCTTGTGTTTTTAAAGAAAAATGTACATAGCATATGCATGCGATGGCTTTTTTACCACTTATTGGCTTTGGCAGGGATTTTCATTGTGGATTGATTGGGTATCAAGTCAAAAAGAAGCCTCTAGCATCAGAACCGTTTGATAAAATTAAACCTGTCATTTTGAATAAAAGCTCTGCTGTTGGTAGCCGTGTGACATCTGCAACCGGTATAGACTTTCAAATTGTAGTTAGCTTTTGATATAGTGTTACTCTGATTGGTATGGTTACTGAGGTCCAATTTATTAGCACTAAAACATTGTACTTTGACAGGAATACACATGAAGAGGAAGGCAGTTCCAGATGTAATGGAGCTTGAAAGTGTGAAAAGACAAGCGAAGGTTGGGACCCTTGCAATTGTTTCAGGCCACAGTTTGGAAACAAGGGTCAGCAAAAGCAGCATTAGATATTTAGTCTATATGCTATAATAAAAACTGTTTTTAAACTAGTACTTCTTGCATCTTCTGCAAATTTTGTGTTCGCTTCTTTAGGATGCACATGCATATGTTTACCTTTCAAACTCATGTTCTCTGCTTTTGATTGGATATCTATGCCAGCAAAAAAAGAAATACGTGAGAGCTAATGCAGTTTCTGAAATAAGGTCTTGGTACAATAGCCGGGAGAGTACTCTTGGTTATTTTTGTGAATAGTTGATTCTTGAATATGAAATTTAATATGGATAAGTACTTTTGTTATTTTCCAATGTATCACCTACGAAGCCTCTCCATGCATTCAATTTTTTACACTGAACTTGGGCCATTAATTCCTTGCCGAGTCAGTTGCTCATTGAATTACCTTAAAAGTATTTATTTTATGTAGTTTTCAATAATTGTACTGTTAACATGCACTTATGTCCTTGATTGGTAGCCTGTGAATATTGATGAAAGTCAGTCGGAATGTCAGGAGGCTGCAAGCTTGATGCAGGAAAACAAGAAACTCCATGCAAGGTAAGTGCATTAGATATATTGATTTACATTGTCATGACCATGTTCATTTACCTCATAGCTTTAATCAATACTTTGATCAAGGATTGCTTATAATAGTGCTTTGCCTGTGTTTAGAGAGACTTTTTTAGTAGACTGATAGTGGATCTGAATTTCTGTGACATCAAGCACCATTTGTTCGAGTTATGGCTAATACTTTATAAAAATCCCCCGATTAGGGAGGGAGGGTGTTCGTGATGAGGGTTCATCATTGTGTAATTCTCTCGTGACGGTCTAAAGCTTTTCAAATTGGGGTCAGAGTAGGAGTGTTGTACTCATAAGTTTAGTTTTGTTTGCCCATGTTGTAAAAGGAATTATCCTAGGTATATATAGGGTTATCTTACTGTTCGCTATGACTGATGAAAATAGTGATTATCCATGATGTAGGCACATTTGTGAAACTACATAAAATCTTGTGTTCTTTATAATCTGTTTGGAGAAAATAAGAGTTTTTTCTACTTTTATCAGTATATAAACCTTCACTTACAAGTCTACATTTTACAGATGCTTGGAAAAAGAGAAGACACTGGAAGAACTTGGTCTAAAGGTATTTTATGTTTCTCATCAAAACTGTTTTGTCAGCTCATTCACTTATGAGTTGGGCTGTGTTTCAAGGCATATTCCACTATTCTTGAGAAGCTAATAATTATGAATTCAAGTATGAGAAAAAATTCCTTTTAACTCAAGACCACTAGTGTCAGTTTATCTGTTTGAGATATATTAACTTAACACGACTAGAAATTGTCATCACAGTTAACGAGGACAACCGTTGAACTTTAAGTTTGAGGTTGAATACTCTGACCAAGATGAAAAGAAAATTCTGAAGTGATTGATCACCTCCTTTGGATGCAGGTAACAGAGCTTAGAAGTGAACTGGGAGGACTAAAACTAGAGTATGAGCGCCTCACGGCAGAATTAGCTTCACTGGAAGCAATCAAAGAGGAAAAATGATGTAAATTTGTAATTTTTAGACACGACGTCCTAGCTTCGATGCAATTCATTATTGTCCACCAATGTATTGATTGTATAGAAATACGTTACCTTCCAGTCTGAAGGTTGTAAAGTCGCTGAAAAGAAAAATGTAAAGGTGGACGATGTTTTGGCTCATGTTCCAATCCTTAGCCACGGTTCAGGTTCGCTTGTAAACTTACCCTGCAAGCTACGAGCTTTAAGGAAAAATTTTCAACGTTTTCTTTTCTGCACTCCTCATCTAAATTCTAATCTAGCAATTCAAGTCAGAAAATAAGGGACAAAAAGGCTTTGCCTTTATAAAATGTCTTAACAAATTTGTTCAATGTGGAACACTAGCCATGTCCAAATTGGAGTTAAAAAGAATTTTCTTTGTATATTAATTAGTTTAAGATATGAATTTATATTAGAAATATGGTTTTTAATATAAATAATTATTCATGAAAAGAATCAAAATGCATTGGCTTTTATATTCATAATAATGCTGTTCTTTGCTTTGTGGAAATTAATTGAGACAAGTATATGAATTTTATGTGATTGTACCTTTTTTAGCCTTGTATTCAAATTTTGGTACTAAGGAAATGGATAAGAATAAAATAGTGTCGCTTTTTTGACATTTAAAATTTTTAATTAAGTATTCAAAAATTTAAAAGTTAGATTCAAAACTTGTGATTGAAACTAATAAAATATTAAAAAAATTGACAAATGAATTTTTGTGAAATGCAAATAAATTATGCAACTGGAATAATTTATTTTGATTTCGACAACTTATTTGAATTGATTAATTTACTAAAATTGTTTAATTAATTTATAAATTATAAAAATATTAAATTAAATTTAAAAATTGGTCAATTTTTTATTATTATATGTTCTACGTTTTTAATTAGATTTTAATTTTTTCATGTGACTTTTTTAGTATTAAAAGTGATTTTTTAATTATACAACCACTAATGTATTTGTCAAGTGAGAATAACAAATTATATTAAGAATGAAGTAATGTAATTTTTTAAAATATTAGTTGTTTTGTCAATTATATGGATAAAAATATTATTTTGAATTAAATTATTTAATCTTTTGAAGTTCGAACATTAAACAAAAAATATTACAAATAATTTTTTAAAAATAATTTTTAATTCTTTATCCCAAATGGGAATGAAGTAAGAGTTAATGTCAATACTAATGAATGATATTTTCTATTCGTAATGATATTTAATAACATATTTCTTTCTAAGAATAAGATGTAATCTTACAAGTATGTATATATAAATATATATATTTACTGATATATATATATATATTATTTTCCCAGATTGTTGACTTAACTACATGATTTTATTTCCCGATATTATTATTATTACTTCCAATAATATACACTTCAATTAGGAAATGGTTATATTGCGTATAAAATAATGCAAGTTGAAGAGGCACCGCAAATAAGGATAAGCTCAGCAACTTGCATGAAAGTCGTATAATTTAATGTTCGGGCAACCCAACACGATCTGCCCGAACACTTACACCGACCTTTACACTAGACGGTGATCCCCGTCCTACGCACTGCCCGAAACCCTACCAAGACTGGTTTTACCCTAGAGCAACGTGGTATTTTGTATATATAGAAGTCTCTCATACCCATCCTTCCTCGGCCTCTCATCTCACTTTTCTCAACTCAGTTCCTTAACTAGGTATTGTGTCTTCACTCTCTTCTTTGTCAAGTTTCAACTTCTCTGCTTCTCTTTGCAGATAATGTGTGTTATAAGCATAATGTTGTTGTGTTTTACGTTGTCTATGTGTAAGAAGATAAGATCCCAACATATATTTTTCTTTTTTATGTGTCTGTTCGAAAGCATTAATTTGTTAGTTCCTCGATTGAATAAATCTTTCTATAAATGTTAAGTGCAAAAAACTTCCATCCGCATGCGACTTGATAAGGCTGAGCAAGGCGGCCATATTTTGCACAAATTGACTGATTTTCTGAGTCCAAAACTCATATTTGCAGTTCCTGTGAAGATTTGGTATGGTCTCTGCAACTTGCATACCAATTCTTGTTAGGCTGCGCACATGTTTTTTTTTTTGAAACGTTGACTATTGCATTCAACGCATATTATTAAGATCTAATGTTAAAACGTAAAGAAGGAAGGCATACCTTCCGCTCAACGTCAGACATAGAATTAGCTGTCCTAGTTATAGATCAAGGACATGTGTTTAATTAGTTTCTTAAATAATGTCTATTAATATCTCCTAAGCAGCAAAACTAATATTGGGAGAATAGAGAACCAAACCATCTTCAGCCACTTCATTAACAAGAATATTAAAAAACAAAACTGAATAAAAACACCTAGAAACCGAAAACCTTCACAAATTATGATTAATAACTAAAAAGGAAGGACTTTAATTTCTTATGATAGTATTTATAAATTCCTCCCAATATCTAATAAATAAGCAATTTTTCAATTTTTTTTGAGAATCGTGGCCAATGATTGGTTGATATCGATATGCATTAATATTACAAATAATAAAGTACTTTTATAAACTAAATTCATCTTTAATTATTTTTATTAAATTTTAATCTACTTAATTATAAAATAAAATCATCTTTAATTATTTTTATTAAAATGCCATGTAATGTATTGAATTTCAATCTACTTAATTAGACTATTTTTATCTGTTTAAATTTAATTTTTAAAAATAAATATTCAATAAAATTTAAAAAGATAAATGTTTTTGACATCTCTTGATCATGTTAGCAATGTGGCAAAGGGCAAGATGACAAATAAAGTTTATATATCTGAAAAAAAAAAGTTGGGAAGCTACATAAAACAAGATATGATGATCAAAGAACGTCCAACAACTTAATGGACGGCATTGCCAACTCCTGACACCAATTACCTCAATCCAATTCCTCAACCTGCCGGATGCTCGATCGAGAACGGCAATGCCGTACCACCACCTCATCCAACAATAGCAGCACAATGATAGTCAAGGCGGGATCAGATTTGAGAATAATTATAAACCCAATTCCTAAAAGTTAAAATTACTTTAACTCTATAACATAATTAACCCATAAAAATATAATAAAGTATGAATTTAAATTTATACTTTATTGTTAAACTTCATCTTTTTCTTATTGTTTCCCTCAAATAGTTCTTAAAATTAGCTCATCTCAATTACCGTAATATCCGATCTCTAACTATATTCATAAAACGAATTGAAAAAAAACTCTACAAATATTGTAAAGAGAGTTAGGTAAGGAGTGATAGCTTCCTTAGAGCCTAACTTATTTATAATAAATTTGAGGTATTTTAGTAATTTAATTGAAAAAAATTAAATTTTTTATATAAAATTATAATTAAATATAGTTAAATATCAATTGTGTCCAAATAAAATCCAATATCTCATATTAATATTTATTTATTAAATATCTCATATTTAATTATAAAGTTTTTCAAATTTTACAATCAAATCCAACTTAATTAAAATAACTTTTCTTTCTTTAATTCGTTCTTTATGTGTGGTCTATTAAGTTCCCAAATATATTTACAATTGATGTAAATTATAACCATAAATCATAAACTCCTTTAATTTATCTTTAATTCTCTAATTAAACAATCATTACAAGAAAAATGAAGTTTAGCGATGAAAATTACCAATGGAAAACTTACACATTCCATCGATAAGCTAAGTTAGCAACATAATTTACTGAAGTACAAAGGCGTCGGAGAAACGGCCGTAGGTAATAATTTGCAACGAACGACATATTTTTCCTCGCAAATTTACCGACGGACATTTTGTGTTACCATCGGTGAATATACCAATGGTTATTTTGTGCTGATGGTAAGTTTAGCTACGAAAAGATTGTTTCAGAGTAAAGTTACCGACGGAATTGATCATTTCATCAGTAAGTTAACGACAATATTACCAATGGCTCTTAATTGTCCGTCAGTAAATCAAATAGATTTTACTGACGAACTTTATTTTTTTGTCGGTAAATTTACTAAAACTATTTTTTTAGTTTTTCCCTGCATTTAATTTTATTTGATAATCTTATAATTGATGCATAATTTAAACAGTTGTCTGTTGATAATATTTTGATTTATTTCTATCTTTAATTTGTTAAAACAAAAAGTTTATTAATGATATAAAGTAAATTTTATCTTAATTGATAATCAATTTTTTTGTACATAATAAGTATTCAATTCATACAAAATTACTACAAGTATGTTATTCATTTAGAAGGCAACGCTTATGTTAGTAAATGATAATTATTAAGTATTAATATTAAAGCACAAATTTCACATACATTTAATTCTCTATATCGAGTGTTGACGAAAGTCACACTATCATACTTAGTGTGAGTGTGCAAAAAGAGCTGATCAAGTGTAGGCTTCGTGCCATAGACTTTTCCTGCATTAGAATAAAATGTTATAAGTGAATTACAATTTATAAAAATTTTGGCAAATTTTTCTCTATTTTTATGATATTTAACCTTGTTGAGCAAAGAAAGTAACTTAACAATACAACCATATATAGCACCAAAAATTTATAACATCATCATTCTCCATAATAGACATATTTTCATTTCAAAATTCACGCATCAAATTAAATTGAAATACATTAAAGTAAAAAAATCATAATATAAATGTAAAGTGTAGATACTTACAAGTCTCTCTGCATGCTCGTGGTGGGTAATAGATCCTCCAGTATGTATGGGAAGAATCTCTCCCCATGGTCCTCCACTTTTGTTGGTAGAATTACACTCTGAAATGGACATTGTGTAGCACCCCACTCCCGCAAGACCCGAACCCGACATCGTAGGTGATATCCGAATCCATGACCCGCGAGGGTGGTATGCTAGAGTACTCGAATACATTCAAAACTCAGTATAACCTCTCTCTTTTTTAATACAGTCATATGCGCGAAAATCAGTATATAATTTGAACCCGTTTTACTTTGTAAACATTTTCAGTGATAACAATACACTCAACAATATTTAGAATAGCCATTTAATGTACACAAGTCCATAACCAAATTGGGCCCAATTTTTTTTATTCATAAACATTTCGATGATCACGTTACAATCAATAAAATTCCAATAGCCCATTTAATGCCCACTTAACTACAACACTATTTTCCAAGAAATGCGAAATACATAATTGTATACAAGTAAGGTGACTCTAATGCAGACGTGGACTGATCCCGACCTCTATCTCTGACTTGCGTGCAGTAGGCATACTCCCGTTTGTCTAACGGGGTACTCTTCAAAGCCTGAAAAATAATTGCAAATTTTGGGTGAGTT
>JANVCL010404429.1:0-12618 GCA_026546855.1 Erythroxylum incrassatum
TTGTCTCACCAATTTCTTTCTCATTTAATTTCATTTTAATATTTCTAATTTTCATCAAAAGTTCGGGGTCCAACAAACATGCTTCTTCTTCTTCTAATCTTTGATCTTCCTATTTAGGGTAAAAATCATTGAGGGGTTCTTTTTATCCCTCGCAGGTAGAATGGCTTGGGTGTGGAGTCTTTGTCTAAAGGTATGCATCTTCTTATTCACGATCCTTATATTCAGCACATAGTTGGAGTTTGCATCTGTGTTAATTGCTTGAGTTTCATCTCTTCAATCTCTCTTATACAGCCTTTAGTTCATAGTCAATGAGATGATGCTTCCAGTTATCTAATAGAGCAACTTACACATAGTAGCTTTGGGAGTACATCTTTCAACATGTAATCGCTTAATCCCTTTTCCTCTTACATTTTGGTACTGCATGTTTTAGGGTTAGCCTAGATTCCATCCTCTGGCAACACACTCACTACAATTAGGTAGTTCTTTTGAGAGAAAAATCAATTCTCTAATCCTCATGATTAGACAATTCATCACTTCTTGATTTGAATGCATTTTGCCTTTGAAGATTCTCAAATTCTTCTCTTTCCATATCCCCTCGATACTATAAGCAAGTGAAATTATGTATATTGCTCTATCCCCTTTTGGATTTGTCTTCGTACCTCTTAAATTTTCTAATATGACAGTAAGCAATATCCCATCCCGTCTCCAATGACACTTCTCTTTAGTTTTCCATATGCTCTCTATAAAAGGGCATTGAAAAAAAAGGTGGTCTCTAGTGTCAATTTCATTCCTGCATAGGACACATATGTTGTCTAGATTTAGAAAACGTAATCTATGCATGGTGTCCATTTTGTTCAATATTGCCATCAATAGTAAGCATGAGGAGTTAGGTCTTAAGGACTTATGCCAGACTATAAGGTGCCAATCAACAAAGTTTGGTTGTCCTCGTGTTAGCCATTCCCTACATGCTTTCTTAGAAAAGGAGTTAGGGGGTTGGTTTAACTAAAGAGTATTTGTCCTCAGTCCTATAACTTGGGGAATAATTGGGGACAACGTGAATCACCTGGTCTAGAAAATATATCCACATGTTTTTAGTAATTACTAGACAAACTTTAGCATTAAGTGAAAGATGAGTTGGACTGCTCTAGGAAATCAAATTAATGGACCATGATCCATCCAATTATCAAACCAAAAGTGTGCTTCTTTTCCATTACCCACTTTACATTACACATCTAGCTCCAAAATTTCTTTGAGCCTTATCAAATTGTTGATGAGAAAAGATTGAGAGCCTTTAGGGGAAATGGACCATAATGATTTTCCTTTAGTATATATGTGTGAGAAATTGGTCCACAATGAATCTTTATTACACATACAATGCTAGATCTTTTTTGGCATCAATACCTTGTTGGTAGTGGCAATAGGGATTATCCCTAGGCCCCTCTCCTTTTTGGACTTGCAAACCCATACCATGGACTTGCAAACCCATACCATTTATCTTTTATTAACCTTCCTTCAGAGTTATGCTTTCCCCATAAGAACCGCCTAAACAAAGTTTCAATTGCCTTTATTACTCCTTTTACTAGAAAAATACCAACAAACCAATAAGCTTCCAAAGAATTCAGCACCGATTTAATTAGTTGAAATCTTCCCTCAAATGATGAGAACCTATTTGTCCAAAGGTTTAATCTCTGTCGTATTCTTTCCACCAGAGGGTAACATTTGGAGAAATTAATCCTTCTTGTATTGATACGTAGTCCTAGATAACACAAGGGATATTGTTTCCTTTCCATCAAAGATATTGCAGCTATCTTAGCTTATAATTCATCTGCACTATTACATAGAAAAAAGTGACATTTTGCTAGGTTGATTTGTAAACCTAACGTTTCTCCATATTGCTTTAGAGAGGATATCAAAATCTTAATAGAAGGTGGATATGCCTTGCAAAAGAGTAACAAATCGTCAGCAAAACAAAAATTGATTAGAGATACCTTCTTGCATTTGTTATGAAACTTGTATCCCTTTTCCTTTTCCATAATATGCTTCAATATTAGAACCTCCATACAAAGGATGAACAAATAGGGAGACATAGGATCACTTGTCAAAGACCTCTCGCTTCTTTAAATAATCTAATTGTACACCATTCACTAACACTAAATAAGAAGAGATGGTTATACATGCCTCTATCAATTTAATGAATATAGAAAGGAATCCCATCATCTTCATCACCATAAGAATAAACCTCCATTCCATACAATCAAAAGCCTTCTTGATGTCAATTTTAAAAGCACAGTTTGGCAGAGAATTCCTCCTTTTGTTCCCTTTAATAAGCTCATGAACAATGGATATGTTTTCCCCTATCATCCTTCCTTGCATGATCGTATTTTGGTTATTACTAACCAACGTTCCCAAAACTGCCTCAAGCCTATTTGCTATAATTTTATTGATCACTTTAGGAAGGTTTTATTAATCTCCTTTAACAATACAGTAGTAGAGAAGAATTCACTCATAACTTGTTTAACCATCCTTGCAATCTCACCCTAAACTTTCTAAAAGAAAACCCCATTTAGGCTATTAGGACCTGGAGCTTTATTAGGATTCATTTGGGAGATAACTTCTTCAATCTCTGCATCTTGGATAGGCTTGACTAAATTAAGAGTCTCTTCTTGAGATAGCTTCTTCAAATTGAAAGAGTTTAACAAGTGCTAGGTAACTGAAATCCTATTATATTAACCATAAAATCTACTAAAGTATTTCCCTACCTCTTCAAAGATTTGATCCTGATGCTTGAGTAGCCTGCCATCTTTAGCTTGGATGAAAGAAATTATATTGTTATTCATTCTCCCCACTAATGAGTTGAAGAAGAAATTAGAGCATTTATCAGCTTCCTACAGCCATTTAACCATTACTCTTTATTTTATCAGACTTTCGTGATTCTGAATAGCTGAGAGATAGTTGGTCAGTTTCTCTTTCTACAGTAACAAAAGTTGAGGATCCCTAAGGTTAATTGAAAGTTTCCCTTGAATTATAGAAAGATCACTCTTAGATTTTTTAATAGCTTCAGCAGTGGAGCTTTCCCTTGAAGCATTTAGTTTTTTCAATTCAGCCTTGATTGCTTTGAGCCTCTGAACATATATAAACTGTTTAGTACCATACGCTGCCTTCAACATTCATGTTTGAACAACCTCTTGAAAACCTTCCATGTTTGCCAAAAAATTGTTAAATCTGAAAGGAAATTAATTTAACATTATGTTTGAGAAACATACCCTCTACCCTGACAGGAGAGTGGTCAAAGAAGTGAGGATCTAAAAAGGAGGCTAAACTCATAGGAAACTAAAGTAACCAACTCTAATTAAGTAGCACCCGATCTAACTTTTTACTCATAGACCTTTCCTTAGCTTATTTATTACTCAAATTAAACGTGTAAACTTGATATTTAAGATTAGTTAGCCATATTGTCTCTATACAATCCTTGAAATCGGATGTGAAGTTTCTTAGAAGAGCATTCCCTTCAACTTCGAATCTATATATAATATAATTAAAATCTCCACTGATAATCTAGGGGCCAATGAATCTATTCTGGAAATCCATCAAACTCTTCCATAACTCCTTCCTTTGGAAAGCATAATTAAAGCCATATATGACAGATGAGAAACTAGACACATCCTTTTACTTTAAAATGCCATTTTATGTGCATCACCTGCATTTCCACTTCCACGATATCTACCTCCATAATTTCTGGATTAAAACCAATAATTATTCTTCCCAAAGTATGCTTCTGGAAATTAGTAATGAATTTCCAACTACTATCCAATTTATTCAGCTTCATAATATTGTCTACTCTAATCTTAGTTTGGAAAAAAGCAATTAAACATGGCTTTTCTTAATAGACAAAATCCCTTAAAGCTAAATGCTTCTTATGGCAGTTAATACCTCTAACATTCCATATAAAGCAAATCATTAAGAAGAAGTAGTTGATTTGGAGCTTTTCCTTCTGCTCCTACTTGCTCTCCTTGTAACCACAATCTCAAAAGAATTTCCCAGATCATCCCCCATTATAAAAGAAGAGGAGGTTTCAAGTGATCCACTTCGGTTCAGTTTGGCAGGGGAGTTTAATTCTCCTAATTCCTCTTTATTTTCCCCATTCTTAGTTGGAGTATCCATTTGAAACTTGAGTTCAGCAAAGAGAGAAGTTACCACCTGTGCATTACTCGCTAATTCTATGTTGGCCTTTTGCACAATCTCTTGATTTGATTCTTTTTTTAGTGCACTCATGTCCTGCATGATCACCCAAACCCATAATCTCCTCTTAGGAACTTCTTACCCATAAGTACCCACCTTTTGCCTTGAGATTTCAATGATGGCTTCCATTGGTAGGTAACATAGACACTGTCTCCAAATAAAGATCCATAGGCTCCCAATCTCATAACCGATATACTTTCTAACATATTTTGTAATGACTCCATGTTTATACACAGCCTTGCATATCCAAATCTTTTCCTTTGTGCAATATTTTAATCCATAAAAAGAGGAATTCCAAGGTAGCTTGCTATCATGCTAAAGCTTTTGGTAGTCTAATATTCAAGTAGGACATTGTGCAAATGTACCCATAAAGGAACATCTTGGTGTTTAATGGGATCAACTTGGATCCTTGTTGCTGTAAAAATAAAGGTTGTTTATAGATATGCCAGGGACCCTCCTCCACCACTTTCATAGTTGCATCTTTAGATGAGAAGGTAAATAACATGTTTTCTTCTGCAATAAGCAGTTTAAGTAAACCTCTATTTTTCTACGTATTTTGTGCCCATTTTTTAATAATTGGAAATGCAGGCCTCCTATCCCAAAGGAAGTCAATCAATGAAGCTTCCCAATTTTTACACCAGCCTAAAGAAATTCTAGCTCAGGGGAAACCAACAATCTACCATCTTCTTTTTTTAAAGGGCATTAGTGCAAAGTACAATCCTACCCCTCCCCTATTACTTGTTTCCAACTTTTCCTAACTTATTGAAAAACTACAAGAGCAACCTGAGGAGGAAGAGAGGAGCCTTCTATATCCTTTGAGGGCAAAAGAGGAAAGTTATTGGAGGACAAAGGCGCTACTGACATTTCTAAAAAGCAGAAGACTCAGTTTGGCAAAAGACAGAGGGTCAAAGTTGGCTTGTTCAATATGTTAGTTTCCAAAATTGTGAAAGTGGAGTAAGCGGGAAGGAAAAGAAGGGGAAAAAAGTGGATGAAGATCAAATTGTTCTTAGAAGAAAAAGGAAAAAAAAGTGTAAACAAAACCATATCTGAGAAGAAATTAGGTTAAAGATTTAGGAAAGAAGTGTAAACAAAACCATATCTAAGAAGAAATGAGGTTAAAGATTCAGGAAAGAAAGTTGATGAGAGGTAGCTTTGTGAAATGGAAGCTAGTCAGGTGACCTGAAGTTAGCAGTATAACATAAGGTCTTTTAGGCACAGGTTGTATTTTGGGTGGTGGCTTGTATCTTAGGTGGTGACTTGACGATGGCTTATATTTTGGGCAGTGTTTTGAATTGTGAGTATTAGAAGATTTAATATTTAATATTTAAAGTTTTTATTTTTAAATATTTAATATGACATACAAATTATAAAAATTTATTAATATATTTTGCTACGTCAATATGTTAATTAAAATATTAACAATAAACTATTTTAAAGATTAATTAAAATTCATCTTATTTTATTATTATCTTTAAAATTTTAGATAATATTGCAAAAATAAATAAATTTTATTTTTTATAATTAACTCATTTAATGTAAATATACATCACATTTAATGATTTATATGTTTTCCTATATATCAACTATAAATATATAAAATCTCTAAATAAAAAAGACTTAGACTTTAATCATTCTTCAATGTATGTTGTTGATATTTACAATAAGTGCACTACCAAAAATAATACCAAATTTTTTTGAGACAATTTTTGTTCCCCAAACATTCTCCATAATTAATTGATCAATCGTATTAAGAATAATATTTTTTGGACAGGATATTGAAATAAGTTCATTTTATTGTACCATTAAATTCATTCAGATTGACAAAAGGTCCTTCAGCTAGCCCTGTGCAAGTTCCAATAAGGCAACCAACTCGCCCACTTCGACTGAAGAATTTTCTGCCCTATAGGCTGAGATGGCACTTTTAAAATGCTTTGACTTTGAAACTTGCCATTTATAGTTTTGTTTAGGATGTTTTGTAGTGTTGGAAATGAAGCTTTGTTTTGAAGGCTTGAGGTTGAATTATGAAAATATCAAGTACTCTGGAAAAACATGGACCTTATCTTGTGCGCCTTACTTCCTCTTTGATTTGTTATTGGGAAAATTGCGTTTCAAGGTGGTGCTTTCTAGGATGGACAAAGCCATCTCCTACTGTTTTAGAGGCCTCCTATGTGCCTTGCACAATGTGTAAAGCCTGCCTCCAATTTGTAGTACAACATTGCAACTCAGTTGGTATCAGTATTTGAAGGTAAAATAAATAGTTGAATTAATATTTGAAGGTAAACTATCCGTGGGAATATCCACCTTGATTTAGCAACATATCAAAGTTCTCCAAATGCAGCTATGAGTCAGCTGGTTAATTGCAGTATAAAAGCTAACCAATGTTGTCTACCTATGTCACAGGAGTAGCTGTAGCTGGCAAGATCACAAGATCATGACAACCAAAAATGTTATAATATCAGTTAAACATTAAGCTTCTCAATACTAATTGAAATCTAATTGTTTAACTTTTACTATTTGCAAAACATATTCTTTGAAATTGTTCAACATTTAATCTTCCAAAATTATTTTGTATCTATAGTTTCCATAAACTCCAATGTTAACAAAAAAAATAGTAATGATAAAATTGTATCACTTTTGATGAAATGCTTTTATTCATTATTCAATTTAGACTTATTTAAATTTAGTTCAAATGATTTTTTATACTAACTTTTAAATTTAGCCTTATTTGAATTTTCTTTAAATTTAAATGACTTGTTCTTCAAATAAATTGTGAATTTAGTTTAAATGCTTTTATTTAATAGTCCTTAATATATTTTTCTTTATTTATTTTTTATTTTTAAACTAATATCATGTTATATATTATAAGTAGATAGAATTAATATACTTCTTTTTTGTTTATACAGAAGTCATTTGCTTTTGCGAGGCTTAATATTTACGATAAAAGCGCTCGAAGTTTTTAAAGTTCCAACCTATGAATTCGTGCCCTAATTCTTTCAAGTCGACATTAGTGTTTTGAAAATAAATTCTTAGCACTTCTAATGTTTGAAAAAATGTTGAATATGTTGAAAAAATAGGTCGAGATTCAATCAGGTCCACAACAAAATAAAAATTAAAACTTTTGTTTGATTTTTTGAAAGCGAAGATTAATTAAATTTTATAACACAATTAACATATAAAATATAATAAAGTGTTAATCATACTTCATACCTTATTGTGAAACTTAATCATTTTCTTATTCTTTCCATAGATCTATTTCTAAAGTTAACTCATTTCAACTACTAAAATCAATATCCACATAATATGTTGAAAGAACTCTATAAGTGATGTAATAAGTTTTAAACAAGAAGTGCCCGTTTAATTAAAGTCTAAGCCTATTTATATTAAATATTGAAATTTTCATAATTTAAATGAAATAAAAAAATTAATTTTATTACAATTGCAATTACACTTAATCCTAATTGAGACTAAAAATGCATTTTGAACCTTAACGTTTACAAAGAATACATAACATAACTTAACATTTTGAAGTGGTCAAATTGAATCCCAACATTTTCAAAACAGAAACATGGACTACAATTAAATTTGTTCACTTTGGTGATAATGGTTATCACGAGAAGAAGATACATGCATAGCTTTCTTGCTAATACACGATACGATAGAGATTACATATATTTTCTAATTTGGATTTGATAGTAATTTGGATTCAATATTGTTATAATGTATATGATCAAAGGAGTAAAAGAAGATGATGTTGAATAAAAGTAGTTAATATCCAAGTTTATGTAAATAATTTGTATATATTAGATCAAATGAGACTTATGCTTAACAAAAGTGAGAAGAATACAAAGTTAAATAACCGAGACAATCTTTTTATGTCATGTTTGTTAAATTAATAATGTAAGTGAAAAGAATATAAAGTTAAATAACCGATACTATCTTTTATGCCATGTTTTCAATCAACATAATGAGAATCATAGAACTTTGACGAGATTGATATAGTGAAATTTAAAATTTTTGGTTATTTATATGGAATGAGATTCTCTAATAAATACCTCTATAACTAAATTTCATAATAGTATGAATTTATGTAAGAAGGAAAATATAATATGTGATATAGTATGATGCAATATTTATTTCTTCTATAGCTATGTGCTTAACTTTAGTAGTTTCAATTATATCAATCAATAAGATTATATACTAGACATGAAATAGTAAGACTTTGAAAGAGTCAAAGCTAATGATTTTAAGATGTGGTGCTTAGTTGAAGCTTATATTATCTAATAAGTTTAGAACAAAAAAGGATAATAAAAGATTATGAGTTATCCAAAAGGTTGTGTATAATCTTAAAAACCCCATTAAATAAAATGTTTGTTCAATATATAATTATAAGAGAATGGTTTTCAAGATAAATGGTAGGAGTTAGATGAAAATTGAAATATTTAAATTTCATGAAAAGTCGAAAGATTCATTTTCATGATAAATTCAAATAGCTAATTTTAGAGATGATTATGAATTTATCATGTCTACAAGAAGGTTAGTTGGAGTATAATTGTACTCTTCAGTAAGAATGTGTAGAGACATTATTGAAAATTTATTTTCAATTAAATTTTATTAAAGGATCTAAGATAATTGGAAATAATTTTCAATTAAATTTGAATATTTATTTCAAATCAAATAAAATTTCTATTTAGAATAGGAATTTAATTCAATAAAGAACCAATGAATTTAATATAATTTAATTATCAAAAGATTTTGAAATATTATTTTAGATTATTAAGATCAATAACTAAAATTAAAAAAACTTGACATTTAATACATATAATTTGATTATATCTGCATAAGTTGTATGTTTTATTTATATGGTTGGTACACACACACACACACACACACATGATGAATGTTTATATGTATGACATTTTACATGTATTTTTTGTGTTTGTTGGGACTATATGAAACTAAATCCTTTTTAAGTGTTAAGTATATGTTATGAATGTGATTTTGTCTTTCCATTATTTAAGTATATAATCAGAGTTATGTTTTATCTTAAATTAATAGGTCCTACTTAACTAAATTTGTATAATTTGGATAACTGAATCATGATCATACGAAGTTAGAGGCATAATTAGAAATAACATATAAGATATATTTTAACAAGAATTTTCATTTGACAAATCTAGGAGTCACATGAGATTGATTGATAAGAATATTAACTACTTAATTTAAGTTTAGTTGTTTTGTTGAGTGACTTAAGATCAACAAAATTTGAATGAGATCCTAACCCATTTGAATGATTATAATAATCTTTCCAAATAATATTAAGGGCTATTATTTTGAAAAAAAAGTTGGAGTAACCAAATACATAATTAAAGTCCTATTCTTATTTGGTTGTTATGGCATATATTTTGTTTTAAATAAAAATTATCTTTGTTTGGTATAGTTAACACTAAGAGTTAGTTAACCAAAATTTTAGGACATATGTTAAGTTTGAGAAGAGTTTTTAAAGATAGAAAGAAAAATTACTTGTCTATTATACAATATTGCTATTAATCCCTATTGAGGATTTGGTAACAAAGTTTTAGAAATAAGTGAATATCTTATAGATGACAAAATTCATGATATTTTGAGTTGATTAATATCTCATAAACTTTAATAGCAATTTGCAAGATGTATGTTAATACATAATAACACGATGCAAGAGGTTGTATGAAGTAGAGCTAAAAGGTATAGCACTTTGATGAACTTATTACACTAATTAGACCTACTAAAAGCATAAACATGGACTACAATTAAATGCATTCACTTTGGTGATAATAGTTATCATGAGAAGGAGATACTTACATAAATTTCTTACTAATACAAGATATGATAAAGTTTACATATATTTTCTAATTCATACCTTTAAGTATTTGATAAAAATTTGGATTTAACATTACTATAATGTGTATGATCAAAGGAGTAAAAGTAGATGTGTTGAGTAAAAGTAGTTAATCCGAGTTCATGCAAATAGTTTCCATATATTAGATAAAATGAGACTTATGCTTAATATGACTACTTATTCTTAACATTAGTGAAAAGAATACAAATTTAAATAAACGAGACTCTCTTTTTATGCCATGTTTGTTAAATCAACGTAATGAGAATCATAGACCTTTGATGAGATTGTGAGAATGAGATTTAAATTTTTCAGTAATCTATAAGGAATGAGATTCTCTAATAAATACATCCACAACCAAATTCCATAATATTATGAATTTATGTAAGAAGGAAAATATAATATGATGCAATATTTGTTTCTTTTATAGTTATGTCTAGTACAACAATTTACCTTTGACAGTTTCAAATATATCAATCAATAAGATTCCATACTAGATATGGAGTAGTGAGACTTTAAAAGAGTCAAAGTTAATGATTATAGGATGTGATGCTTAGTTAAAGCATATATTATCCAATAAGTTTAGAACTAAATAGGATAATAAAATGTTAAAAGTTATCCAAAACGTTGGGTATATTCTTAAACCCCCTCTCCCATTTAATAAAATGTTTGTTTCAATATATACTTATAAGAGAATGGTTCTCAAGATAAGTACTAGGAATAAGATGAAAATTCAAATGTTTAAATTTCATGAAAAAAAACATCTAAATATATATATTTTGGAAATTAATTCAAAGAGTTAATTTTAGAGATTATTATGAATTTATCATGTTTACTAGAAGGTAAATGGGAGTATAATTGTGCTCATCAGTGAGAGTGTATAAAGACATACTACACATGAAAAAAACATATTTTTAAATGTTGAATATATGATAGTTTAAAAACAACTCTTATTAGATATGAAATTGTGATAACTTAATTTTGAAAATTAGATCTATAACTATAAATATGAAAATTATTTACCTATTTTAAGTTTAAGAACATAGATAATATGCTAAAGGTGTTTAGTACTTAAGATATTTGATACTTGTTAAGTATTGAATGTAACACCCCCTATATGGAACCTACAACCATCCATACATATAGCAATCAAATTCATGTACATGCATTCAAGGTATACAATTCTATTTAATGATATACATATACATATTACAAAACTCCCCAATGCTTAACATTATCATTTAATAGTAGTAACACATCTTTACATTTACATGGTAATCCAAAAGAAAACATATAATTTCCTTTCTTCATTACATGTGCAATCATTTGTAACTAAAAACACATTCCAAAAGTACTTTTTCTTCTATTTGGTGGCCTTGGTCCTTGAAAATGTTTCCTGTACCTCACTTCTATGACTTGAACCTACACGAATTAACACTCGTGTTAAGTTTGAAAGCTTAGTGGGAAAAAGACACTTAGTTTGGATAATCACTCATAGCAGTTGTCCATCAAGCACACACATTCAGAAATACCACAACTAATATACCATAAATTCACATTCATGAACCAAACATTGATATTTAATGCTTATATAAACAATGATGGTATACTTAAGTAACGTACATAATGCAAATATGCTTCAACATATTATCCATATACCGAAAATGCACATTTATAAGCCAAATATTGATATTCAAAGCTCATTGATACAAATTATCAATATAATTGCACATCATTACAATTCATCATTACAACCAATACAAATGCTCATCGATACTAATTATTCATATTGTCATGTTATATTTCTTATTTATGACTGTTAAGTTTCCTTTCTGTGTTAAGCATACACATTTTCTGTGGGTGTGGTTAACAGGTGTTGTGGATATCCGAAGATATCAAATTGTGGATACCCGAAGGTATGAAACTGTGGATACTTGAAGGTATGAAACTGTGGATACCCAAAGGTATCGAACTATAGCATGTAATACCCAGTATCTAGTTTACCCGGTACACAGAAATAAATCAGTATTTGAGATTGATGTCATTAAAACCAGAGCAGTGATTAATAATTTTAGTGACATCAATTTAATGATGTATGACATTTTTTGGTGGTCACAGGAAGTAGTTCGGGCAGATTTTAAAGAACCAGAACAAGAATGGCAATTTTGTAATTAAGTGGAAAAGAGGCTTATTTAAGAAGCCAAATGCACATAAGATAAAACACTTTGTCTTCTTCTTTCTTCGTCATTCATGACAATACCTCCATGGATGCTCCTCTCAAGCTTTTTCAATCCTTGTAACAAGAAAAGGAAGGAGATTCAAGCCATTTGGGTGGTATAAAAAGGTAAACCTCCACTCCAATGTTTAGATCTATGGATTAAAGCTTGGTTTTTCTCTTCTTTTATGAAACCCATTTGATGGAATGTATGAGTTTGATGATTTGGATGATGGATCTTTGTTCTTTGATGTCTAATGACACTTATATATGAAGAGATTTCGTTTTTATG
>JANVCL010404481.1:0-12614 GCA_026546855.1 Erythroxylum incrassatum
ACCAAATGTCTTTCATTTCATCAAATGCTTCATTTATTTCAAGAAATCATACTATATTTCCTCATTTAATTTCATTTAAAAAGTTCTAATTTTCACGAAAAGTTCGGGGCCAACAAACCCCATCCCCTCACTTAAAGTTGTACATTGTCCTCAATGTACATAATAAGTAGATACTTATTGAGAAATAAGTGAGAGGGCTAAGTTGGTGCTTTCCTAAATAAGATGATTTTTTATTTTTTATCCATCCAATAGTAGACTACATCCTAGCAAAGTATAAATAAAAAGGAATAAAAATATAAAAGAAAATGAAAATAACTAAGAAGCATGAAAATAAATTAACATAAAATAAAATCTGCTCTAATTCATAGGTTGCCTCCCATGCATCGCTTATTTAAAGTCGATAGCTTGATATACCTACACATTAACCTTATCTTGGGTCTATAATTAGTGGATTGCTTCCACCCTTTTCTTCACAAAGTAGTTTCAAGGCCTATAAACAAGTCACATGTTACAAGATGATCACAAGGATATAATATATTAAGTTAGTAAAACCAATCAACTACGATAATGCCCTTTTTAGTGACAAACTTTTAATAAAATAAGGGATAATAAAATTTCCTAAATAGTCAATTTGTAGCGCCCCCTTACTGCAAGGTACACACCAAGACACCCGGAGGTCATTCCAGTACATATCCTACGATAAGGGCAAGCTACGTTCAATTACTACATTCACTTCTTATGGAATCATATCATTATTCACTTATAAAGCATCATAGGAAAAACCACAATATTTTAAAACCAACTTTCTTCTCATTTCATTTCTCAAAACCGAAAGCCTACATTGTGTCTTTCAACCTTTACTACATGTACATCAACAAAACCTAGTACATAAGTACTACATGAAAAAGGAAAATATATCAAATCTATCTAAGCCATCCAAAAATCCCAGCCTGACTTCTCTTGCCAAAACACAATCTACACGATAGTAGAGCCTCTTAGTAGCTAGAATCATCTCTTGATCCTGAAAAGTCAAAGTTGCAATTTTGGTGAATTTTGCGAACTCAATGAGGTAACCATCATCGATGGTTCACTCAATTCATGCAATATATCAATTTAAATAACAATTATTTCTCAAATTTGCACTTAACTTAAGTATCACATTTTCACTTAAGCATAAGCAATTCAGCATTTCAATTAATCAAACGTACTTAACAAGATGCATATGAAATGCTCATGAGACACTTTTCCCATTATTATGTTGTTGTGGCCGAGTGCCTGAATTGTCCCGTATCTAATTGGATACCAGGCTCATTAATAATTATCCCTTATCTGATGAGGATACAGGGCTCATTATACATAGTGAGCCTTAGGCTCTTAATCACCGTTTGAGCTCGAGGATGTTTTTACTCGTTGAGCTTTAAGCTCTGATTGGTGGCTACTATGATCACAACTGCCATTATCTGATTATGCAATCATAAATAGAATGCATGTACCACAATTAATTACATTATAAAGCATATAGGTCTTCATATTCACATTCAAGCAACACTTCAATATCTCAATCCACATTACACAATCATCAGACCTTCTATCTAGAATCCACAATCAAATCACATTCATTCATTATTTAAAGCATAATTATAAGCAAACCGTAATTGAGAGAAACCGTTTAGGTTGCTCATAAATTGCTCCCGAAGTTAATGCCTGGAAGATCCGACAACATCTAGAGGTTGATGTTCTAGTTGCTCCTCTATATCAAATAATATCCACAATTATAAGTATTCAATAATTCACATATATGAAACGAATTATGTACAATGCATGCTCATGAAAATTCTGAGTATCTTTCCCTCGATTCTCATTTTCTTGTCCAAAATTCAATCTAAGTATAATTTATAATTTGGTTTATGCCTCATTAAAACTTTTAAAAATATTTATTCCTTTCTCATCGACTCCAAAAATCATCCAATTTGGTTTAGTAATTTGAAAGATATGCCTCAACATTATCGGGTTGTTCATATTCAAAAATAGTATATTATACACAACTTTCTCAACATCTTAAAGACCGAACCATAATTCAACTTCTCGAGACAATTTGTATGCCTATACCTATAGTTTACTCCAAAACCAATAATCATCTCATTTGGAATCCTATAGATCCAGAAAAAATCAAAGTACTGAAGTATGTTCAGTGGAATATCTAGTTCATGCTCTTCCAACCGATACCCTTACTTTGATTAGACTAATCTTTTTCAAGTCCAAACCAAAAGCTATAATCTCTATGGAGAGATAAAGAAATGTGTTATGAATTCAACACTTCAAAAATCAGGTCATTTGGAAGTTGGATGACAACGTTATGGCTGAAAGAATTAAACAAGTTTCTGTCCACATAAGACAAAGCAGATAGCAGATGAAGAAAAAAGCAGACGAATGCAAAGAGTAAACGAATACAGAAAGTAGAAGAATGTAGAAAGCAGACAAATGGAGTCAACTTAAGATGAAGCAAGGTCTTAAGATGAAATGACGTCATCACAGATGAGACAACTTTACAGACGAATCATCCTTACAGACAATACATCTTTACAGACGATATGACGTCATTATAGATGAAGCATCTTTATAGATGTATACAAATGGTCCACTTAAGATGAAGAAAAAGTCAATCTAAGACAATACAAACCGCCAACTTAAGATGAAGCAAAAGTCAACCTAAGATGATATAGATGGCGAACTTAAGACGAAGACAAAGTCAACCTAAGATGATATTATCTATACTCCTCAACTCAAAACCCTTTTTCTTGAACATCTCTAGGTTTTCCTCAACTCACAAATAAACACCTATATATTCATACATGCTCACTGAAGAAATAGAGCATGTTTCATCTTTCCAAATTTAATCTTCTACCCTAACCCTACGCCCCATCTCAAATGCTATTTCTAATTCCAAAATCACTTTCCACAACATCTGATCACTTACAATCCGTCAAAAACCAAACAACACCATATCCATAATTTTCATCCCCTTAACATAGTGTAATAGAAATATATGTAAAAGCCAGGAACATGCACTGACAATAAATTCATCAACTTTATTTCAAAAAACCCTAACTCTAACATTTTTATTCACTAATTACTTGTTAAAGACACCAAAAGCTTCAACAATATTCAAGCCTTAACTCCGTACAAAATACGTAAATCACAGTGAACATTAACCAACTCCTAGTTTTTATTAAGGCAGAAGAAACAATTTACAGGGTGGGATTTGTTTAGGAAAAGGGAAAAACACAGAAATCTCTTAGAACATGTTTGAAGAAAAACTCTGTGTATTAGGAGGAATTTCGAAGAAGGTCATTATGAAGAAGTTATCTGGACAAAACTTAACCTTTCAATTCTTAGAGAACAGTAACCTACTTCTAGCAAAAGTACAACAAGTAGCTTGACACTTGTCACTTTCCTATGGTCTAAGCTTTAACCAAGTTTCTTTTGAACTAAACTCTTTAACTCTCATCTTTACAATCCAATTATCTCCAAATATCTTTTAATTTCTTATTCCTTATTTTTCACAATACTCCATAAATGTCAAAAAGTAACTCCTAAATTTACTAACATTTTCAAATACAATATCTCCACTAATTACTAATATTTCCAATATAGATAAATTCAAAATCCACTAAATTTCCAAAAATCCCAATTCAATTAAATTATACCCAGAATTATTCATGAGTGCATGTACAATTATTTTCATGTGCAACAATTTTACTATTCACGTATATAAGTATGACATATTATGTATGAGCTTGGAAAAATGCATTTGTAACTCTCATTAATCACTCACATTTTCCATTTTAACCTTCCCAGAAGTAATGGGATGTTACAACTCTCCTCTCCTTAAAAGAAATTTCGTCCTTGAAATTCTTACCTATTTGCTCGAACAAGTGGGGATATTGTCTCCTCATATACTCCTTTGTCTCCCATGTTGTTTCTTTAGTTGAGTGGTTCCTCCAAAAGACTTTCACGAATGGAATGACCCTGTTCCTCAACTGCTTGATCTGTGATCCCACAATCTTGATTGACTCCTCAACATAGCTTAAGTTATTAGTAACCTCAATCTCTTGAGCCGGTATCACATATGTCAGATCCGATCGATATCTTCGGAGCATACTCACATGAAAGACATTATGGAACTGAGACATCTCATTCAGTAAAGCTAACTTATAGGCTAAAGATCCTATCCTCTCAATAATCTCATAAGGACTAATGTACCTAGGGCTCAACTTGCCCTTTTTACAGAATCTCAAAACTCCCCTTGATAAGTTGTTGTTCTTGATATGCTTTAGCTCTATTTTATCACCGTTTTTGTATTAAAAGATGTTGAATTGCCTTTAGTTTTTTTGAATCTGGTATTGCTCCTTTGTTCTTGGTATTTGCAGGTGTTTTGGGAAAATACACGGACTACTCGTGTAAAATCACATGGACCGTGTCTTTTGAAGCGAGAATTTTCCATCGTTTTTGTATTAAATGATGTTGAATTGCTTTTATTTTTTGTGAATCTGGTATTGCTCCTTTGTTCTTGGTATTTGTCGGTGTTTTGGGGAAATACACGGTCTACCCGTGTAAAATCACATGGACTGTGTCTTTTGAAACGAGAACGCATAACCAGACCCACGGTCTAACCGTGTCAAATCACACAGATCGTGTATAACAGTTATTCATGACAGTTTCGAGGATTAAAAGAGCAGTTACTGAAAAAAAAGGAGAGGAAAAGCAAAATAGAATTAAAAAAGAAGAAAAGCTTGGAGATTGAGAGATCAAGATTCAAGAAGCAATTGGAGTTCCTTTCCTCATCTTCCCATTTATTATTTATCTTTAATGTTCATGTTTATAATTTTTTTTACTTTTAGGTCAAATTTAGTCATGAGTCTGTAAATTTTCTTATTCTAGGATGTTTGTTTCAACTTGGGATTTATGTATTTAACCTTATGTCTTTAAATTCAATGTTGACTTCATTTCAAGAAAGTAATTTTGTCTAATATTGATTTGATCTTTCTAATCTAGGGTTTCTTGTTGAATAATAATATATTTTAAAATAAGTACTGAAAAGTGATGTTTGATGTCTGAATTTCTATATTAGACTTAATTGAAAGAATATCAAGAAATAGAATTCTTCATTAGGAGTACTCGAGATTAACCACCGTGTTCATTGGGTTGGATTTAATTTGTGATCTAGGAAACTGATTTGAAAATTGGAATCAACACGTTAACTACTTCAAAAAGAACTAATTGATAAGAGTGGGTTAATATACTTGGATCAATATTTTATTTCATAAGGATTACATGATTTCTTTGTTGAGATGAATTCCCAGAACATTATCTCAAATTCTATTAATCGTGCATTGATACTTCTTTAACAACCAAATTTTCATATTTCATTGCTTAGAAAATTTAGAAGGTATAAATTTAGTACTTTGACCTAGTCCTTATGGATCGACACTTGATTGTTGCAACTAAACTCGTACACTTGCAGAACCTATCAAGTTTTGGGCACCGTTGCCATGGACTTATGTCAAATATTGAATTTTTTTGAACAAAGTTGACTAAGCTTTACTTAATTTTATTTTGTTATAGGATTATTTGTATTTACTTTGTATATAAATTTGTTCACTTTCGTTTGTGTTTCTTGTGTAGTGGTGAAACGAGATTTATATGCAATTTACTTCCATAGCCTCATTTGATCCTAATATCGAGAGAACATACCACAAAAGGAAGAAACAGAGGTTTGAAATTAAGAAGAAGGTAATAACTGCCAGCAGTAGCAATACAATGGCAGAAGGAGTAGGACCAAGTCTCCGTGATTATGCAGAGCCAAGAGTTCAAGAAAACACTTCGGGCATTTGGAATCCAACTGTTGAAATAAATAATTTTGAGTTAAAACCAGCTCTTATTTTTATGGTTCAGTAGTCACAGTTTGGAGGGTCATCGAAGACCCAAATATGCATTTAACGATCTTCCTTGAAGTTTGTGACACTTTGAAAATGAATGGAGCCACTTCTAATGCCATTCGTCTCTGCCTTTTCCCATTCTCTTTAAGGGATAAGGTAAGAGCGTGGCTTCATTCACTTCCATCTGGATCTATTATTACTACATACGATTAACTCTCCAGGACATTTTTGGTCAAGTATTTTCCTCCAAGAAAAATGGCGAATCTCTGGAATCAAATCCCAACCTTCACACAGAAAGATGATGAGACACTATATGAAGCGTGGGAGCGTTATAAAGATTTACTTCGGTTGTGTCCACACCATGGCTTACCATCTTGGATGGTCCTTCATAATTTCTACAATGGATTACTCCAGTCAATGAGGACCTTAATTGATGCTGCAGTTGGTGGAGAAATTTTGAATAAAACATATATTGATGCATATAATCTCATTGAATAGATGGCTCTCAATCATTACTAATGTTCCAATGAACAAGGAGCAGCAGAACAGACTCCAGGTAAGTATGATGGTGATGCACTTATGATACTTTATACTAAAGTTGATGCCAAGACTCACAGGTTAGATCGTATGAATGTTAATTCTGTGAATGCTAGCAGTTCTGCTTCTACATGCGAAATCTGTGTTTTAGTTGATCATTTGTCTGTTAATTGTCAAGTTGGTAGTCCTTTTGCCCAAGATCAAGGTAATGATCAAGTTCATGCCATTAACAATCTTAACCAAAGACCTTAATTTGACCTACACTCAAACACTTATAACCCAGGTTGGAGGAATAATCCAAATTTCTCCTGGAGGAATAACCAAAATCCCCCCATTTCATCCAAATATTAGGCCACCTCTTGGATTTCAATGACCTTACAATCCATTGGGACCTCCAAAATCAAACCTGGAAAGTATGATGGAATCCATGTTACTAGCCCAAAGACAACAAGATGAAACCATCAAGCAATTAACCTCTAAGGTAGACTTATTAGCTGCTCATATCAAGTTGTTTGAGAACCAAATAGCAAATCAGGCTAGTTCATCGACCACGCCGCCATGTAAATTACCTAATAAACTTGAAACCAATCTTAGGGAGCATTGTAAAGCTGTGACATTAAGAACTAGAAAACAATTAGTAGGTCCTTATGATCCTAGGAATGAGGTTGCAAAAGAGGGGATAGTTGAAACTCAGGACAGGGGAAGAAGGGTAGAAGTTGAGAAGGATAATGAAAGTGAGGATGCTGATTCTTCTGAGGAACTAGAACAACCATCTCCAAAACCATACACTCCACCAATTCCCTTTCCTCATAAAATGGCCAAAGCCAAGCTAGATGCTCAATTTGGGAAATTCTAAGAAGTTCTTAAAATGTTGTACATCAACATTCCTTTCACCGATGCACTTTCTCAAATGCCTTCTTATGCTAAGTTTTTAAAAGAAATTTTGTCAAATAAAAGAAAGTTAGAAGAACATGAAACTGTTGCCTTGACTATTGAATGTAGTGCTGCCATTCAAAACAAGCTTCCTCCTAAACTCAAAGATCCTGGTATTTTTTCAATTCCTTACCAAATTGGTAACGTTACAATTGAACGTGCTTTGTTTGATTTAGGGTGAAGTGTGAGTTTAATGCCATTATCTTTATGTAGAAAGGTTGATGTAGGAGAATTAACACCTACTACTGTTGCCTTGCAATTAGCAGGTTGATCTGTTAAATATTCTGTTGGTGTATTGGAGGATGTGCCTATTAAAGTAGGTAATTTATATGTGCCTATTGATTTTGTTATTTTGGAAATGGAAGAAGACACTCGCACCCCAATCATACTTGGAGGGCCATTTTTGGCTACCACAAGATGTCAAATAGATGTGAAAAATGGAAAATTATCTTTTGAGATTGGTGAGGATTATGTTCAGTTTGATCTTTCAAAAGCTATTAAATTTCCGAGCTTGTCTGATGATTGTTGTAGAATTGATATCATTGATTCTATTGTAAATACCCATTCATCTAACCAACATTCAGAAGATTTTCTTGACCATTGTTTCATTACTAATGGAACATCGATTGATGAGATTCATGAAATGACCATGATTGTTAAAGCTTTAGCAAATATCCCTACAAATTACAAGGGTAAAGAGAAGCAATTTGAAGTTCTAGAAGTGGATCAACAAATTGAAGTGAAAGCACCTGAGGTAGAACTCAAACCTCTTCCTTCCAATTTAAGGTATGAATTTCTGGGCCCTGATTCTACGTATCATGTGGCTGTGAATGCTAACTTAGATGCTGTTGATATTGAAAAACTTGTTAGCGTTTTAAGAAGCATAGAAAGGCCATATGTTATTCTTTAGATGATCTTAAAGGAATTCATCCTTCTGTGTGCATACATAGAATCTTAATGGAGGACGACCATAAGCCCACTATTGAACATCAAAGGAGATTAAATCCTAGTATGCAAGAAGTGGTCAAAAAGGAAATTTTGAAATTGCTTAAGGCTGGCATAATTTATCCTATTTCGGATAGTAAGTGGTTAGTCCAGTTCATGTAATTCCTAAAAAAGGAGGGATGACAGTAGAGACAAATGAAAAGAATGAACTCATTTCAACTAGGACTGTCACTGGGTGGAGAATGTGTATCGATTGCCGTAAGTTGAATTTTGTATCTAGGAGAGATCATTTTCCCCTTGTCTTCATTGACCAGACGTTAGAAAGACTTGCTAGGAACTCTCATTTTTTTTTATCTTGACCAGTATTCGGGTTTCTTCCAGATTCCCATTCACCCACAAGATCAGGACAAAACCACTTTTACATGCCCATATGGTACCTTTGCCTATAGGAGAATGTCTTTTGGTCTTTGTAATGCCCTTGCTACTTTCTAGTGTTGTATGATGGCCATATTTTCTGATTTCATTAAAAACATAATGCAAGTGATTATGGACGATTTCTTTGTTTATGGCTTGTCATTTGATGATTGTTTGAAAAATTTGTCAAAAGTGTTGGAAAAATGTGAAGAAGCTAATTTAGTTTTGAATTGGGAGAAGTGCCATTTTATGGTCCAAGAGGGGATTGTACTGGATCATTTGGTTTCCAGTAAATGTATTGGAGTTGACAGAGCCAAAGTGGAAGTAATTGAAAATTTGCCCCCACTTACTTTCGTTAAAGGTGTGAGAAGTTTTCTTGGACATGTTGGTTTTTACTAACGATTCATCAAAGATTTTTCTAAAATAGCAAAGCCTCTAACACGTTTACTTGTCAAGGATGTACCTTTTGAATTTAATGAGGATTGTTTGAGTGCTTATTACAGGTTGAAAGATGCTTTACTTTAAGCTCCAATTACACAAGCGCCTAATTGGAATCTTCCATTTGAAGTGATGTGCGATGCAAGTGATCACGCTTTGGGAGCTATTTTGGGAAAAAGAAAAGACAACAAGCCTTATGCCATCTACTACGCTAGTCGTACTCTGGATGAGGCTCAAATCAACTATGCCACCACAGAAAAAGAATTTTTAGCTGTTATTTTTGCTCTTGAAAAGTTTAGATCTTTCCTAATTATTTCTAAAGTTGTTGTCTTTACAGATCACGCAGCTATTCGACATTTGTTAAAGAAGAAGGACTCTAAGCCACGTCTTATCTGATGGGTTTTATTATTGTAAGAATTTGACATAAAAATTAAGGATAAAGCTGGTACTGAGAATGTGGTAGTCGATCATCTGTCTAGAATTACTGTTCCCAGTGAAGACTGTCCCATTGACGATTCTATGCTAGGAGAACAACTATTGGCTATATCATCTCTTGTAACATTGTGGTATGCAGATTTGGTTAATTACATCGTTTGTGGACTGTTTCCACCAGAGATCACTTATTAGAAGAAGAAGAAACTCGTCTCTGATGCCAAATATTATGTGTGGGAAGAACCATTACTATATAAATATTGTGGAGATGGTATTTTTCGACGATGCTTGCCTGAAGATGAGGTCTAGAGTGTTTTTTATCATTGTCATTCGACCGTTTATGGTGGTCATTTCGGTCCAAATAAGACAGCTGCCAAGGTTCTTTAAGTAGAAATTTTCTGGCCTACTTTGTTTCGTGATGTAAGGGAATATGTAGCTACATGTGATAATTGCCAGTGGATGGGCAACATATCAAAGAAAGCTGAGATGCCCCAAATTGGAATATTAGAGGTTGAATTGTTTGATGTTTGGGGAATTGACTTTATGGGTCCGTTTCCTAAATCCCATAACAATCTCTACATTTTAGTAGTAGTGGATTATGTTTCGAAACGGGTAGAGGCAGTTGCGACTTCCACGAATGATGCGAAGGTTATAATCAAGTTCTTAAAGAAACATATATTCACTTTTTTCTGAATTCCAAAAGCCCTTTTGAGTGACAATGGTACCCACTTTTGTAATAAGCCCCTCGAGAATCTTCTACGAAAATATGGTGTCTTTCATAGGATTGTTGCGCCTTATCACCCTCAAACAACTGGGCAGGTTGAAGTTTCTAATAGAGAAATCAAGATTATTTTAGCAAAGACAGTTGATAAGTTAAGGAAGGACTGATCTTTAAAACTTGATAATGCTCTTTAGGCCTATCGTACGACTTTTAAAACACCTTTGGGTACCACACCATATAGGATTGTGTTCGGCAAAGCATGTCATTTACTAGTGGAGTTAGAACACAAAGCCTATTGGTCTGTCAAAACTTTAAACTTTGACATGAAATCTACTGGCGAAAAGAGGGCAATGCAATTGAATGAGTTGGACATTTTAAGATTGAAAGCTTATGAGAGTTCCAGTCTGTACAAGAAAAAGACCAAACTGTGGTATGACAAACATATTACTAAGATTTAGTTTTGTTATTTAACCCTTGATTTCGTCTTTTTCCAGGTAAACTCAAGTTTAGATGGTCTGGTCCATTTTGAGTTCTACAAGTGTTTCCATATGGCACGATCGAGGTTTGGAGTGAAGTTTCCGGAGCCTTCAAGGTCAATGGACAGTGCTTGAAGCTTTATTTTACAGGACATCCATTAGGTGCCACAACAGCTTTGGCACTTTCTAAACCACAACAATACTGATATACTTTACCAATTTGCTCACACCATTTAATGAGCTTTGTTTATACACATTTTGCTTAAGTTCGTTGGTTATTTCAAGTTTGTACAAAATTTCCTTTTTTTGATAATAAAAAAGGGATTCAGTGACTTACACGGTATACCTGTGTGAATTCACACGGACCGTATTAATTCTAAATTGGCACTCAATTTTTACCCAAAAGTTACATGGTCTTACCGTGTATATTTACACGGACTGTGTACCTTCTAGCATAAAACTTGATTTTCACCCGAAAGTCACACGATCTGACCGTGTATATTTACACAGATCGTGTAACTCTCAGCCTTCCAATCACTTCCATCTGAAAGTCACACGATCTACCCATGTGAATTCATACGGACCGTGTGACGCTCTTTAGATTCCATCTTTGATAATGATTTCTTTATTTTCTCTCATTTTTTCAATTTGATTTTCGTGTCTCAACTTCTTAACCCTAAAATTCATCTTCTCTATTCTTCACTCCATCTTCATCTTCATCTTTAACCTCACCTTCATCCCCCAAACATATTTTCATCTCATTTTCTACCTACTCTCTATTCTTTCCATCTTCTTCTCTTCGTCACCTCCTTCACCAATGGTCCTAGGAGGAGTCAATTAACACTTGGCAAATCCAGCACCACCCCTGCTCAATCGTCTTGACCACCACGGCAACTAGGTAATTCCAATCCTTTTGGTTTATCTGATACCGATGAGTGTGCTAGATACAAAAACTTGAAGGATCGACCTCTAATTGCAACTAGGTATTATGATTAGGATACCTTGAGTGACTTGGATTTATTAGTTGATATTTATCGACTATTTGAGGCTATTGGTTTGCGGAATTTTCTAACATTAGGCGCTCCACATATTCAAACATAACCCTGGAATTTTTTAGTACCATTTCTGTTGAAGTTACTCATGGGCTAGATTGTTAAGTAGGAAAGATTTCCTTTCAACTTTTAGGTCGCCGAAAAACTTTAACCTTAGATGAATTTAATGCCATTTACTCCATGTTAAGTCAAAATGACGTTACGTGCTTAATAATTTTGATGACAAACAAAAAGAAGACGAATGAAAAGCAGACGAAGAATAGATAATTAGTAAAAATCAGGCAGAACAAAAAGCAGACGAAAACTTAGCGAAAATCAGACGAAAGCTTAGTAAAAAAGCAGACGGAACAAAAGCAGACAGAAGATATCGCAAGAAATACAGACGCAGAAAAGCAGACGGAAGCTTAGTAGAAAAGCAGACGAAAGCTTAGCAGAAAATAGACGAAAGATATCGTAGTAAAAACTAGACGGAACAAAAACAGTCAGAAGATATCAGAAAAAAATACAGACGCAGAAAAGAAGACGGAAGCTTAGTAGAAAAGCAGACGAAAGCTTAGCGGAAAACAGACGGAAGATATCGTAGTAAAAAAAATAGACGGAACAAAAGCAGACGAAAGCTTAGTAAAAAAAACCAGACGGAACAAAAGTAGACAGAAGCTTAGCAGAAAGCAGACGAAAGCTTAGTAAAAAAGTAGATGGAGCAAAAACAGACGAAAGCTTAGCTGAA
>JANVCL010404508.1:0-12612 GCA_026546855.1 Erythroxylum incrassatum
ATTCCCCCCTCTCTAACTAACTAACCATCTCAGCCTCATATCTCTCCAAATTACCGATCTGCCCACCCCCTTCTCTTATTAACGTACTACTGATTTTTACGAGTCTCAACACTCCCACACATAAAATAACATAAGTGTATAACAAAGTAAAGAAAGCAACAAGAGATATATATATATAGCCGAAGCTAATATTTCATTTAAGTCTCAACAAAATGTTAACAAAATATACAATTACCTCTTTCTTGAAGAACTTACAAGAAACTCCCTATTTGAAACCCTTACAATGAAAACTCCCCCAAAAGCTCTAAACTCTCAAAGCTCTCTCCTTTAAGTGATTTCTCTTGATGAGTGAATGACTCAATGATTGAATTTCTAGCTCTCAACTCGAATGAGCTATTTATAGGCTCCTCTTGCTTGGAAGGCAAGTTCAAGATCTTTAAGGATCTCTACAACCCTAGTTGGTCCTATCAACTAAAGATTACACTGCATCACACTGACCAATAGGAAGACATCCCCTTTCCTTTAGGACTCTTCTAAATGGCAACATTACATTAGAATCTAATCAAATAAAGATTACATGCCAACTTGGAAGATTGCATCCATATCCTTGAAGATCTCTGCTATCTTTAGATGATTCTCCCACATGGGTTTTATCTCTTAGATTTGATGAATCTCTAATGTGATCTTCAAGTTAATCTCGCCACATCATCATGTGTCACATCACTACTGATGTGTTTTCCAATTCACCACAGCCTATCTGCATATAGGTCCATCAATGCACGTCTATGGACAAGTCCATCTTCCATGATCAGGTTCACCCATGGTGCAGTCTCGTTGCTCCATAAATAAGTATAAGTCACAATCCGAGTTGGTATAAAACCTCTAATATTTTACATACCTTCGACCTGCCTCGCTGAAGTTAAGTGCTTATGCGCCTTTCCTAGCTCGCATGCCTTTGTGCACCCTCGGGTCTCGCATGAATTAGTTCGCCAATTTCGCACGGCCTCGCATCTGAATCTCACATCTCATCGAAGATTTCTGCTAATGCGCGTCTATGCGTGCCCACACGTATCGAATCTCGCCTACTCTCTAGATCTTTGTCGATACTTTCTGCATCCCTCGCCTACTTCGCAAGTTCCTTGGGTTATGCTTGCTAACTCGTAAGACTTCGCCTTGTTCCCTCATCAACACGCCTTCCTCATACCGACCTGCATGCTAAATATTGGCCATGGCTCGCTAACACTGGCGCGATCTTGTAGTCTGGACTTAAGGATCCAACAAACCACCCCCATTAGAAGAATTCGCCACCCTTGTCGAAATAATCTGTGGGCACTCCTCTACAAGCGGTTCCCTCGAAGACTCCTTTGTCAATTGTCAAAGACTAGAGCATGCCTTCTCTTCTATTGGCACCTTTCCCACCTACCACCTCCTCTTTTTGTCAATTTTTTTTTGCATGAGTCCTCCTCCACGAGGCTTATAACATTCAAATAGGTGATGTTGTTGATGGCTCCTTCTCCTGAGTCGTCTTCATTGCTCCCTCCTTTGTCTTTGGCGATTATGGAGTTCATCTGCTTCTCGCCCTTCTTCCTCTTCGAGCTTTCTCGAGAATAATGCTGCCCCTCATAGATGAACCATGCAACCTTTCCCTTCAATTGCTTCTTCTTATGTTGAGAAGATTCTCCCACCTTCTCTTTGCCTTTCTCCTTTCCATCTCGGGTTTCACCATGTTTTTTTCCTTCTTCGCTGGGTTGAGCTGGTGGTAGCAATTGAAGATCCACCAAGGCATCTGTTGTCGTTATTGCACTAGGGAGATCCTTCAGGTTCTGCCTCTGAAGCTCCATTTGTGCCTAACCTTGCAAGCCGCTAATGAAGTTGAACAACTTATCTTCTTCTGACATATTCCGCACATCCAATATCACTGATATGAACTTCCTCACATAGTCTCTCATCGAGCCATCTTGTTTCAACCCCTTCAAAGCTTCCCTCGCTAGCCATGAAGTGTTGTTGGGTAGGAACTGATCCGTTAGCTCCTTCTTCATCTTCTCCCAATTGTCGATAGGAGGTCTCCCCATATTGATGTCTTAGAGGTTCTCGTTCTCCACTACAGCTTGGCATGACCCACCATGTACATTGTTGTGATTAACACCTTCTCTGAGTCCGCCACCTTTGCCTCTTCAAAGTACTGTTCCATGTCCCACAGAAAATTTTCGAGCTCCTTGGCATTCTGCTTGCCATCGAAAACTTGTAGCTCTCTCACCTTCACCATATTGCTTTATACTCGGACACCCATCTCGTGCCTTGCCATCGCATGCTTGAGCACTAACAGATCATAGCTCATCTCCTCACGAGCCTTCATCTATTCCTTAAGCGCTCTCATAGTTGCTTGAAGCTCCCTCTCTAAGACTGCAATACGTTCCAACAAAGGAACTACTCTCCCATCCATCGTGGCTAGAGACTCAAGAATCGCCTCTATTCTAGTAAACCCTTTTTGTTAGATTACTTTCCCCAAAAATAAATCAAATTATTCGTATATAATTTAAGGATGAATTGGAAATAATTTGACTTATCTCTATGTGAATTTGGAGCTTTATTTAGTTAGTTCTGACACATTTCAACTTTATTGCTTAATAGGTGTAAATGGATAGATTCTGGGGCAAGAGACATAACTTTTATTATGGTTGTTAGATTAATGTCATTCAAGTACGCTTTTGAAGAGTACTCCAAGTTCTACAATTTCCGTGGGACTATGAGGAGGGATTTTGTTGTCTAAAGGATCAAAATTGCATTTTTTTTGTGGATGCCTAGGGTATGTCTGCTCAGCGGACATGAAGTCCGCTTAACGAACATTGATTGGCAAATTTCACTCCAGAGACCTGAAAAGATCCGCTCAGTGGACATGAAGTCTACTTAACGGATATTAACTAGCATATTTCACTCCAGTGACCCGAAAAGGTCCACTCAACGGATATGAAGTCCGTCTAACGGACTTTATCGGCACTAGGACAATTTGCATTCCCCGGTTTAGCAAAAGCTAGGTTTCTTTGAGCCCAAGACACTATAAATACTCATTTTTAAGACCAAAAGTAGAGGCTAAACACTAAAAACGAGGCTGCAACATAAGGAGGCACCTAAAAGAGGCAAAGAGGAAGAGAAAAGAGGATTGAATCAAGCATTGAAAGCAATATTATTTTGTGTTCTCTCTACCTTCTCTCTTTACTCTTTGTTGGATGTTGATTGTCTTTATTTGTATGGATTTTATTATCATGTTTTGGAACTAAACCCCATTTAGGGTGAGGGATGTAACCTATTTTGGGGGATTGATTTGTATTTTATAGATTGATGGGTGTGAATGAAAGTTCTTGAGTTATGTTTATCTTTCTTGAACTTCACTGTTGTTTATGTGCTTGATCACCATAGATGCAACTTTAGGAATCATATGATGAACTGAGAGGTGAAGTATGATTTATGCTCTAGGAAGATAAACATATTAGATTTAAGATAGAGATATCCTAAACTAGTGTGATAACTTGTGGTTGCTTGTTATTAATGAATTTGACTAGTTAAGTTCACATTGAGAGATGGTAATCAACTAGTTAGGTATTCTTATATGTCTTGAAAAAGAATATGAGTAAAGTTGTGCAACTGTTATCATAACATGTTATTCAATCAATTCCATAATTTATTAATCAATCTCTTAAATTGGTGAACCCCAAAACCTTAAGTTTAAACCTTCAAATTACCCTTGGTTGTGTATTTCAAGTCTTTACAATTTATTGTCTACTCAAATCCAATCATCTTTTAAGTTTCTTGTCATTTTCACTCAAGTAATTAGGATTAATTCACTGGTGAGTATCTTAGTCCTTATGGGAGCGGACCTTGGAATACTCAATTTGTAGGTACTAGGAACAACTCTGTGCACTTGCAGATTTTGTCAACCAATTTTTTGGCGCTATTGTCAGGGCTAATTTATATTTGCTACTATTAATTCTAGTTATTTTTATTATTAACTTTTTCTTCCATTAATTAATTTTAACCCCTTTCTCTTTGTTTTATTTTAGGAGCTGCATGAACATAAGGCATTCAAGAAACCTGAATAATAAAAAACTAATTGAGTTAAATCCTGAAATTGAATAAACTTGTAGAAGGAACAATGCTCAAAGAAGAAGAGAGATGGCAAATAATAATCAAAATCTAATTCTGCGTAAGGAACAAGAAATGGAGAACGAACAATTCAATGAAGGAAATCAAGCTGAACTAGTTGTTGTTAATCCTACGGTAAGGAGAATTAGAAATTATCAAATGCCACTTATTGTTGGCAACCCCTCTTGTATTCGGGTGACAACGAAAATAAGGAATTATGAGTTGAAGAAGGTTCATCTATCTATGTTGCCACAATTTAATGGAATGTCGAGTGAAGATGCTTTTGCCTTTATGAGAGATTTCCATACGATAGTTCAAACTCTTCCGTTGTATGGATTGTCTGAAGATGAGTTAAGGCTAAGGTGTTTTCCCTATTGTATGAAGGGATTAGCAATAAATTGGTGGTTGAGTTTGGAGGTGGATTCCATTGATACTTAGGAAAAAGTAATGGAGACTTTCATGATAAAGTGGTACCCAGCCCACAAAACTCTCAAACTAAGGAAGACGATACATTGGTTCTCGTAAAAAGGAGAGAAATTTCATGAAGCTTGGGAGAGATTTAATGATCTCCTTAACCAATGGTCTCATCATGGATTTGAACATACTCTTTGACTCAGTTTTTAAACGTTGGTGGGAATATTAGTAACCTTTGTTCTTAAGAGTTATGAAATATTTTCAAAAAAGTTGCGGAGAATTCACATTGTAAGGTGACTAGAAGCAAATTTGCTGCTCTTAATGAAGTGAGTTCTAAACCTAACATGGCCTACCAAGTTGCCGAGGTAAATAAGAAGTTGAATATGTTGATGAACGACAACAAGTTTGCTAAGGATCCTTGCACTCTTTGTGCTAGATTTAGACGTACAGCAACTGGTTGTATGAACATAAATGCAATAATGCAAGAGGAAGAGGTGAACTATGTGAACAGTGGTAGATAAGGTAAGAGATTTGATCCCTTCTCAAACACCTACAATGAGGGTTGGAAGTTTCAACCAAAATTTGAATGAAAAAATCAAGGGTTACAAAACCAATGGGACCATCTAGGTTCCGAGCACCACCAGAACAACAGTATTCACCTCCTTCATCTTCTGCACAACAACAATTCCCTTCCCTATGGAGAAAAAGGTGGATCGGCTTGAAGATATGTTTGCTCAGCTTATGAGCAAGATGGATCAAAGTGCTTAAGCTAGCTCTCAAGCCATGAATAGAATAGAGTAGAACATTCAGTATAACCGAGCTTCTGTTAGAAATTTAGAGGTGCAAATCAATCAAGTGGCAAAAGAGGTAAGGGAAAACTACCCAGCAATACCCAAGTGAATCCAAAATAAGATTGTATGGCAATTCTTCTGGGAAGTGATAAGGTGGTAGAAGGTGTGGTTCCTAAAGAGAAGGAAGCCAAGATAAATGAACCCAAGGATGCTGAATTTGTGAAGTTGGATGAAGAAGAGGAGCCTAAAGAAACCAAATCAAAGAGAGAGTCTTCACTAATTCCAGAATTTTCCTTTGTGCCACCCGTACCATACCTTCAAAGGGTAAAGAAGAAGCATGGTGATTTCAAATTTCAGAAATTCCTTGACCTTTTCAAAAAGAACCAAATCAACATCCCTTTTGTTGAAGCACTTGCTGAGATGCCTATTTACACCAAGTTCTTGAAGGAAATTATCTCCAACAAAAAGAAACTGGAAAATTTTGCTACAGTAGCCTTAACTGAGTGTAGTTCAATTTTACAAAATAAACTACCCCCTAAGTTAAAGGATCCAGGGAGTTTCACTATACTTTGTCAGTTTGGTGCTTCTAATGTTTTTCAATGCTTATGTGACCTAGGTACAAGCATTAATCTTATTCCTTTGTCTCTCTATAACAGGATTGGAATTGGTAAACTCAAACGAACTACAATTTTATTACAACTTGCTGATAGATCAATTCAATACCCTGTTTGTATAGTTGAGGACTTACTGGTGAAATTTGGTAAGCTTATAATTCCATCAGACTTTGTTATGCTTGAGATGGATTTCGATATACAAGTTCCTATAATTTTAGGAAGACCATTCTTAGCCACTGGTGGAGCATTGATTCATGTTCGAGATGGTAAGCTAACCTTGAGAGTTCTTGATGAGGAAGAGGTGTTTAACATTTTCAAGGTTTTAAAGGGGCTCTCTTTCGATGAAGTCACCTATAGGATAGATGTAATTGATTCTCTTGCATTTGAATCCATTCCTAAATTAATGTATGATGATGCTTTAGAGAGATGACGAGCTTTAGGAATAGATGAGAATGAATTGGATGATGAGCTAGTGGACTATGCATATAGATTGCAAGGTAATGATTTTAGGTATAAAGCCCAAATTGAAGAATTAGGCCCTCCTAAACTTAAATTGTTACCTTTCATATTGAGCCAACCGAAACTTGAATTAAAACAACTTCCAATTCATTTGAGGTATGCATTCTTAGGAGAATCAAATACATATTTGGTTATTATTTCTTCTTCTTTGGATTCTTCTCAAGAAGAGAAGTTATTAAGGGTGTTACGTGAACATAAATTGGTTATTGCCTGGAATATTGCTGACATAAAAGGATTTAGCCCTTCTATTTGTGTTTACAGGATTTTAATGGAGGAAAACCACAAACTTAGTGTGGAAAATCAGAAGAGACTCATCCTAACATGAAGGAAGTTGTGCGATATGAGGTATTTAAATTACTTGATTTAGGAATTATTTATCTTATTTCTGATAGCTCTAGGTGGTGCCAAAGAAAGGTGGCATGACTGTCATCTCTAATGATAGTAATGAGTTAATTTCCACTAGGGTTATGAGAGGGTGGAGGGTTTATATAGATTATAGGAAATTAAATACAGTAACTAAATAAGATCACTTCCCTCTCCCCTTTATTGATCAAAAGTTGGATAGATTAGCGGGGCATAATTATTATTGCATTTTCGACAGTTATTTAGGGTATAACCAAATTCCCATAGCCCTAGAGGATCAGGAGAAGACCAACTTCACTTATCCCTATGGTACATTTGCGTATTGTTGGATGCCCTTCGATTTGTTAAATACTCCTGCCACTTTCCAACGCTGCATGATGTCCATATTCTCCAACATGGTAGAGATTATAATTGAGGTATTTATAGATGATTTTTCTGTTTTTGGTTCTTCATTTGATGCATGTTTGTTCAATCTAGAATATGTGCTACTGAGGTTTGAAGAAGCCAATCTTGTGCTAAATTGGGAAAAGTGCCATTTTATGGTATAAGAAGGAATTGTCCTAGGTCACAAAATTTCTAATAATGGAATAGAGGTGAATCTAGCAAAAATCGAAGGTTAGAGCAATAAGGAGTTTTCTTAAACATGCAGGTTTTTATCACAGATTTATTAAAGATTTTTCAAAGATTTCTAAACCCTTATGTGCTTTGTTGCAAAAGGAAGTCCCTTTTGAATTTACTAATGAATGTCTTGATGCTATCAACAGGTTGAAAAAGGAACTTACCTCAGCCCCTATAATGGCTGCATCGAATTGGAATCTCCCTTTTGAGCTAATGTGTGATGCTAGTGATTATGCACTTGGGGTTGTCTTAGGACAAAAATAAGATAAGAAATTACATGTCATTTATTATGCTAGCAAAGTTCTTAATGATGCTCAAATTAATTATGCTACTACAGAAAAAGAATTACTAGCAGTGATTTTTGCATTTGATAAATTTAGATCTTATCTTATTGGGTCCAAAGTCATTGTTTACGCTGACCATTCTGCTTTGAAATATCTGCTTACAAAGAAAGATGCCAAACCAAGGTTGATCAGATGGATTTTACTCTTGCAGGAATTTGATTTAGAAATTAGAGACAAGAAGGGCTCTAAAAATTCGGCGGCTGATCACCTTTCGCGACTTGAGCAAGGTGACAAGATGGGAGTGGAACTGATTAATGGTGCCTTTCCTAATGAGAATCTGTGGCCTGTTAAGGAAAATGTCCCTTGGTTTTCTAATCATGTTAATTTTTTGGTGTTGAACATTATTCCTAGTGATTATTCATACTATAAGAGAAGGAAATTCTATCTGAGGTGAGGAATTACTTTTGGGAAGACCCGTTGCTTTTTAGAAGGTGTGCTGATGGGATAATTAGAAGATGTATACTTGATGAGGAGATGCTGTCGGTATTATATCATTGCCATGTTTCTCTTTATGGTGGACACCATAGTGCTAACAAAATGGCAGCAAAGGTTTTACAATCCGGTCTTTATTGACCTACTCTTTTTAAGGATGCTAGAACTTTTATCATGACATGTGATAGGTGTCAAAGAACAGGGAATATTGGTAGTAAGCACGAGATGCAACAGTCAGGGATTTTGGAGGTTGAACTTTTTGATGTATGGAGTTTGGACTTTATGGTACTGTTTCCAATATCCTTTGGTAATGAATACATCCTTGTGGCAGTTGATTATGTATCCAAATGAGTGGAAGCCACAACTTTGTCAAATAACACTGGAGCTAGTGTTGTCAAATTTGTCAACAAGCATATATTTTCAAGATTTGGTGTTCCAAGAGCTATAATCAGTGACAATGGGGTACACATTCAGAATCATCAATTTAAATCTCTATTGGAAAAATGTGGGTGTCATTTTAAGTTTGGAACCACTTAACACCCTCAAAACAGTGGGAAAGTTGAGGTATCTAACAGGCAAATCAAGCAAATTTAAGAGAAAACTGTTAATACCTCAAAAAGGATTGAGCGTTGAAGCTTGATGATGCTCTTTGGGCATACATGACAGCATACAAGACACCCTTGGGCATATCTCCATATAGATTAGTCTTTGGGAAATCTTGCCATCTTTTGATTGAAATTGAGCACAAGGCGTTACGGGTAATCTGAAAGTTGAACTATGATCTCAAGAAAGCTGGAAAAAGGAGACTGATGGAGTTGAATGAGTTAGAAGAATTTCGCCTAGATGCTTTTGAGAATGCTCGAATATACAAGGAGAGAACGAAGGCTTTCTATGATAAGCATATCCTTTGGCGAGAATTTAAACCTGGTCAAAAAATTTTGTTATTTAACTCTTTTTTAAAATTGTTTCCAGGAAAATTGCGATCTAGATGGTTTGGTCCTTTCGTCGTGACCAAAGTATACCCACATGGAGTAGTAGAGATTGGAAGGAATGAACAACAACACTTTATAGTCAATGGACAATGAATCAAGCACTATTTTGAGGTAAAACCGATTGGATATATTTCCATCATCACATTCAAAAATTAACATCATGATGGCCAAATCCAACTAAGGACATTAAATTTAGAGCTTATTAGGAGGCAACCCAACGTTTCTAACTCTTTTTATTATTTTATTAATTTCATTTTTTTCATATCTTCTTATTCTAGTTTGTTATGTGATGCATAGGGCTAGTGTGTACGAGACATCCCAATGACACCTCCTATTAGCATAAGGAATAGCGTGATCATGGCTCTTTAATCCTAGAGATAAGACCCACGTTAAATGTAAGGGAGGTAAGTAACAAGTCTCTTTGTTTTATTTAATCTTTTCACTATTAGCACTCATACATCATGCATATAGTCCTATGATATCATTGAGTGCTTAGAAGGGGCAAAAGAAGAGTGAACAAGGTGAGAAACCATCAAGAAGGTCCGTTTAGCGGACATGAAGTTCACTTAACGGACTCACAGCCTTAACAAAACACAGGAAAACCCGAGAAAGTCCATTTAACGAACATGATGTCCACTTAATAGACCTACAGCCTCATCACAACTAAGGAGACCCGAGAAGGTCCATTTAGCAGACATTATGTCCGCTTAACGGAGATTACCTACACTCAGATTTAAAACACCCTTTTCTCTTTTCTTTCTCGCACTCTCTCTAGCCTACTGCCATCACCCTTAAGTTTTCTTCCTCCATTGTCCACGCCAGTCATTTTCTAGCCCAAAGTTCTCCATTTTTTCTTCATTCTTCTCCTTTTCTCTTCCTTTCGCAAAAACCACCCCATAACATTCCAACCCAATCAAACCCTAATCTCTTAAATCGTCCCTCTCTCTTATGCCAAGACAACGCCACCACACTTCCTGTTCGAAGATTTCGGGGGATCTTTTTGAGATTTTGGGCAGATTACAGACAATTTCTACTTAGATTTGGTATGGGTCAGTGTTCTTTCACTATAGAACTTTAATGTTGTGCTTCATGTATAATGATGATTTTTCTCTGAAAATTGTCACATTGTGAGTTGTTGGGTTGATGATTGAAAGCTATATGCTTGTGGTTGATTGAGGCTTTAGGGTGATATTTAGATTGTTATTGAATTTGGGCTAGTTTGTGTTGAAGTTATTGGGTTGTGATTGAAGTTGAGATAATAGGCTATATTTGAATTTGAAAGTGCAAATTGGTGGTAGACATTGAACCTATTCTGGTTTTTGTTGTTGTTGAGATTTAGCTTAGGTTGAGAATTGCTGATTAGTTGTTGGGATTAGGGTCAGTTTGGTTAAGATTATAACGAGTTACGTGGATATCATTCAATGTCGCAATTTAGGCAAGTGGCGAGAAAGAATACTGGTCAATCTTCTCGATTTGTTAGGGGTAAAAATATAGTCGCCAAAGCAGAGGAACCTGCTTCTAAGCAAGCTATGTTCATCAATGCATAATGTGAAGCTTTGTTTAACAAGAAGAAGAATATTAAGTTTGTCATCGAATTCTCAGTGGAGGAGGGTATTGATGAAGCGTACAATGTAAGGATAAACTTAGAAAAATTTCATTGGGGCAAACTATTGACCCTTAAGGTGTATTATCCAACTACGATCAAACAATTTTATGCTAACCTCAGTGCAGAAGCTGATAAACAACCACCGATGCTCACTTCACGAGTCAATGGGAGAGTAGTAGTTATAACCAAAGAGTTGATTAATGGACATTTGGAGCTGCCGATGGGCGGCAATGTCCCATCCTTTGACAAACATGCAAGATGTTCAAATAATAGTCAATGGGATAAAGACGAGACTATATCTCGCCTCGGGATTAGAGCCATTTGGTGATTTATAAATCAGCGCATGTTTATGCACTACATCTCCCTGCATATCGGACCTAGGTTGGTATCTTTCCTATTGGCACATAATGTAATGCCCAAGGCCAGTGATTCAGGGTACCTCCGCAACGAAGATTTATACATTCTGGATAAAATGTTTTTCCAAGATAACCAATTCCAAGGCATTGCTATTTTCAAGATGATGATGACTTCTATGTGGCAAGTAGTGCACCACAAGGCTGAGACAAAGAGGTTTGTATTTCTAGTATTATTAGGCCAGTTGTTTAGGCACCTCAAGGTCCTCAAAAGAGACGAAGAAGTGGCTTATACTACTGAGGTGGATGTCATGAATATCGATAAAATAAGGGAATTTGAATGTAGAGAATATGCTCGTAATAGGTGGGTCAATCCAAATCTGGAGAGGGACAATCCAAATGCCCCTACTGTACGACGATCAAGAGCTAATCCAGCTCTAGAAGATAATCAGATTCTAGCTCAGATGCAAGAAGTTCGAGCAGAAATTAGAGATCTTCTAGCTGAAGTGGGCAATCTCGTGGCTTCACAAACTTAATGGAAGATATGTTGAGGGCCTTCATGGAGCAACAACCACCTACTTAGGGACAATGATATCATAGGGTCATAGGATTGCTTTTGCATTTGAACTCTCATGCATGTAGATTTGCAATTTATTTTTAATCTCACCCTATGTTTGATTTTGTGTTGGCAAATTGTAAGAATAACTTCAGTATTATTTAGTTTTATCTCCACAATTTGTATCGTTTGATGGGAGATATGAATACAGGGTGCGAAATTCGGTCAATCAGCTATTTCAGGGGGTTTCTCTACCCTTACTCTGTATTCCTTTAATTGCATTACTTTTTTTTTATCTTACCCAACATTGAGGACAATGTTGATTCTATGTGTGGGGGAGGATAAATAGATGGGCTTGCATGCATCATTTTGCATTGAATTATCTTACAATTTCCATATAAAAAATAAAAATAAAAAACCTTGTTTTGTGTAGTTTTGCATTAACTAATTGTGTATATTTTCATTAGGCATGTCTATATACTTATACATCTTTAACGTTCTAATTGTCGCTATAATCTAGTCTTATAAGATAATTGCATTATGGGTAAGATTGATCTTAAACAAGATGCATAATACGATTAAATTGATTATATACCTTGTTATAATTGGATGACATAATGTTAAATTGATTGAATAAGCATACTATTGAATGAGTAAATATCACCGAGTGAACTATTTTGAGCCTAAAGGATTGCACTCAATCCTATTTTTCTTGTGAGTGATACAATTTTCTCTTCTATGTATGTTTACTTCTAGAACTTGCATTGCATCTTTTTAAGATTACATAATCATGTTATGGTATGTTCATGAAAGTGATAAAAGGCACTAGGATTGAGCTTGAGCCAAATAGCTAACCTTTTTATATATCAA
>JANVCL010404835.1:0-12583 GCA_026546855.1 Erythroxylum incrassatum
ATGAGCATGATGGGTGAATTAAAATTCTTTCTTGGGTTGCAAGTTAAGCAAACCAAAGAAAAGATTTTTATTCATCAACAGAAATATATCAAAGAACTGTTGATTAAGTATGGGATGGAATAAGTGAAACCTATGTCAACTCCTATGCTCCTTTCAAAGCTTTTATCTAAGGATGAAGCAGGTAAGAAGGTTGATCAAACCCTTTATAGAGGAACTATTGGTTCTTTACTTTACCTTATAGCAAGCAGACCTAATATTTTGTTTAGTGTTTGTTTATGTGCAAGATTTCAAGCAGATCCTAAAGAATCTCACTATATAGCTGTCAAATGAATTTTTAGATATCTATCAGGTTCTATTGATCTTTGCTTAACGTATAAAAAAGGTGAAGATTTTAGGTTAATTGGCTATTGTGATGCTAATTATGCTGGAGACAGGATTGATAGAAGGAGTACGAGTGAAGGATGTCACTTTCTTAGCCACAACCTAGTTTCCTGCTCTAGTAAGAGGTAAAGTTCAATTGCTCTATCCACTGCAGAAGCTAAATATATGTCAGCTGCAAATTGTTGTTCATAGATATTGTGGATTAGGTACTAGTTAGAGGATTATTCAAAACAAGAAGAACAAATTCCAATCTTTTGTGACAACATAAGTGCTATCAACCTATCGAAGAATCCAATACAATACTCAAGGGTGAAGCATATTGAAGTTAGACATCATTTCTTACGAGACTACGTATAGAGGAAGATCGTAAGTTTATAATTTGTTGAGACAAAGTATCAATAGGCAGATATCTTCACTAGGCCATTGAGTGAAGAAAGATTCAAATAAAATAGACGAAACCTGAATATGGTTGTGTTAAGTGATCAATCATCTGACACGTCATAACCCAGATGATCATCTTAGTTAAGAAGATAAAAAGTCGAAAAGTTTCAAGGTAACAGTAACAGCAAGTTACATACGGTAATTTCTTTCATGAGAAAATTTTGGAGGGAAATCTTCTCAAAGCCTTGAGAATATTACCTACTCTAGAGTACTCTTGAAATACCCTGGAATCAAATTTTACAGAACTCTCAACAAGCATTTCTATACTTTGTTCTCGATATCAAGTTCTCTTTGCTCACACTTTCAACTTCATATACTAACATCACTTTGAGAAATACATTTGTGTGTTTAGCTTTTGTTGATTTCAGATAAAAATGGAGCAATCAATGACTTATGGAAGACACGTTGATTTCAATTCTCTGACAAAGGACCAGATGGACATTGAACCAGAGATTGAAGCAATAGGTTGGAAGAAGTTCTTTCAGGTCCATGAAACAGTTTACCTGAATGAAGTATATGAGTTTTGGAAGAATGTGAAGGTAGTGGACGACACTTTAGTGTCAGTGGTGGATAGATTGTCGGTCATTGTGAAAATAGAATCAATTGAGAAAGCGGTGAATGTCCACGTGTTGGAGTAAAGGTGGCTCATAAAAGAAGATGGATGACTCAAGCCAGTGTAGAGAAGACACAAATCAATCGACAACTCTATGGATGTAGTGACCCAAAGGAGAAGAAGGCCTCAACTCTTATGCCGAAGGCTAGGGTTCTATATACGCTACTCTTCCATTGTGTTTTACAAAGAACAGGATCAAAGAATTTGGTGACAACGATAGATGAGTAATGCTTGTTCCATCTACTTAACCACCACCCTATAAATCTTCCACACCTAATCCTCAACTACATGGTGAAGTCGAAGAGAGACTCGAATGCCCTACCATTTGTTATGCTGCTGATAAGAATCTTCAGAGATTTTGGAATTTTTCTTGAGAGAGGAAACAGAATGAAGATGAATGTTAAAAGCATCACTAACGCAACAGCTCTCAGTAAAATGGGATTGAAGAATCAAGAAAAAGAGGATACAGATTCTATGACGAAGGCAAGGATTGAGGGGGAGCGTGTTGTCAAATGCTTGTGGGTAACAAGTTTATAATGGAGAAACAAGAAAAACCATTTTAAAATATTCATTGTCATAGCAAATTTGCATTGAATCCATAAAACATGTATTTCTCAAATTTCAAACTTATCAAACAATTCATAAACAACATAAGTCATGTATTCATCAAACTTGTCAACAAATCACAAACACATAAGCAATCAGAATGGTTTGGGTAGGACCATAAACATGAGGGAGTTCTTACGAATCTTCAGTAATAACAGAATGGACTATCACAAACCCACATATTGCTTTTACGTAGTTCATAAACATAAGGAAGTTCGTGAAGGAGCTCAATGCCACTAGCGAGCAGTGGAAGAAGCCTTTAACATGGTCAACGTGCATGTGACATAACATAATCGACCACCACAAACCCACAACAAACATAAATTTCATGACTTGTAAATATATTATCCAAAAGGCACATTTCGGGAACATGATTTCCTGAAGCATAATATATTTTAAATACCATTTCCACCTTCATTTCATATATCATCAACAAGATTCATCTACCAAACATGTAGCAATGTATCAAATCATTTAAGGAGCAATAAATGCAACACTTATAAAACGATTGAAATCATTTAACTCTATATTGATTTGGAAAAACATTTATAGCTCGGTAACTCAACTATAAACATGTAACCTACCTGGATTCCTTGCTTAAAAACTTGCTTAAAGGTGTCTCTCATCTTACTCCTCTTGCCTTTCTTGATTCCCTTTAACATTGGAAAAAATCCCATTCAATAGGAATACCAATTGAGAACCCAAAAACCATATTCACTAAAATTCATTCTAGAATACTTAAACCTATGCATTTCCTAAGCTTCATAAACTAAAATCCGTCCAAAAATCCAAAGGATTAAGAATGAACTTACCTTGAATCTTCACCAAATAAAGAGATTTTTGGCTCAAATGGAAGCTCTTCTCTTCCTTTTTCTTTTTCTCTTCTTGAACAACCTCAAAATCACTCTTGAAAGCAAAGAAAAGATGAAACCCTGACTTGATCTTCCTTCTTTTCTCTCAAGAACAAAACCCTCTCTCCTTTCTCTCTTCTTTTTCGTTTCTCTCCTTTCTCTCCCTTATTCATGCTTTTCTCCTTCTTAAGAGCAAGACTACACTTTCTTCTTTCAATTATACCCTTAATCAGTGTGAAATGTCAACTTTACCCTTCGTTTATGCTTTACAACTTTTATACTTAAATGACATGCCAAAATTGCCCTTTATACACTCTTACTACTTTAATTCAACTAACCAATGTAATAAAATCCTACTAACATTGACATAATAATTAAATCCAAAATTTAATCTATCAAGACTTCATAATTTATTTAAATCACTTAGCATGAAAAAATTTTGGGGGGCAACAATCTAACTTAGAAGTTCCTTTCAAGAAAGTCCAAGTAATCACTTATCAATCTATTAATGGACAAAAAGTAGGCAAGCGGTGGGCAGGCGATGTGGTAAATGAGAGGGTATTCTATGGCAGACGAGAGAGTGTCCTGAGTATAGCAGAGGAGGAAGAAAGTTAGGTTAAGGTTTTTTGTTCTTTAATTTTCTTTAATATTATTTTATTAAATTATGTTATGGATTTCACTTCACATTTGGCATCATATATGTACCATAACTGTTAGATTAAAAGAACATAAAACACAATCACAGAGATTATATTAAACAGGATCGTTTCATTTTCATATAAAAACGAAGAATCAAGTACTTGGATTCTTGTTGTAATTCCACCGATTAAAGCACTTGTACTGCCTTTCTTCTTCTACAAAAGGTTTCATTCTTCTCATCAAAAGATGTCTTTGTCTTCTTCTTTTTCTAAATGATACACCTTAACTACCTTTGGTAATTATGTAAAGTATACTTACCATAATACCCTTCATGGGTGTATTTAATTCATCATCTCTGACTCACACATGATCTGTTTTAATCTAATTAAAAAGCAAAAAAACTCTGTATTGCTCATACTTGTTCAATAACCAATGTTACTAGCATATGATGAGAGTACATTGCCACATATCTGTTAGGAGTATATGAAATCTCTATTAACAAATTGATCTTGGGAGTTATGTGTTCTTGAGTAGACATTGTATGCTATACCCTAGGCCATATCTCGCATTTTCACTTTTCTTTGATCTCACTTAGTTTCTTGAGTCATGACTGTATTCAAATTCCTATTAAAGAGACGATTGCCATCTATGAATACTTTTCATGCGAGTCAATGATCTTATATAAATGATATTCTTCTATTCTTAATTATCTTTTGAATTAAATTTAATTTGTTTTCCTAGAATTATTCCATAGGGTTGCATCTTGTATGATCTTTTGGCAATAACCTAAAGTAGCAAACCTTAAATTCAATTCTCAATAATGAAATAAGAGTCATAAGGGTATATAATGAGGCTCTTCTCAACCTCAAGGGTCTCACAAAACGTAAGATGTGATTAGGCGACTTACATTATGGTCAGTTGTGCACACATGGTACAAGTCATGTGTTACGGTATTTACCCACCTTGTTTAACTTGAACATATTTCATTCAAAAAATACCATACAAATGATAGTTCAAACATACTCAATGTTTAACTTGAGTTCACTTATCTATTCAAAACCTATTCAGAACTCACATTTGGCAACGTAAAACAAATATAGTGATTAACAAATCACGTTGAACCAATTTCCTTGCGGCATTTATGGTTTAAGTTTCTCGCTCTCAATTATCACCTAGCTTATAAACTTTAAACATGCCTCATCTCTAGTGGGCATAAACACTAGAGGTGATTTCCCGTGTGAGATGGTCAATCTATAATCTTTCTCGTATACTTGTGATTCATCCCAAAATATATATATTCAAAAACACGTATATTCATTAATCAAATGATACACAATGTATAATCTTCATCATACATTATATTCAAAATATGACATTATAATAAGAGAACATACACAGAGAAATGTTAATCAATACATTTCAACATCAACGTAGTCCTAATGACTTTGCATGCCTAATGTATACATCTTTAGAAATTGGCTTTATCATTGGGTCTGCTATCATATCTCACGTAGATATATATCTCATGTTCACTTCTCCTCGTGCAACTATATCTTTCACATAATTATAATTAGTATCTATGTGTTTTGTCTTACAATGAGATTTGAGGTCTTTAGTATAAACGATTGCAGCTTGACTATCACAGTTAATGGTCACTGGATTAATTTCGCTTTTAGTGACTCTCAAATGCACTAGGAATCAATGAAGCCACACAGCCTTTTGTACTGTAGTTAAGAATGCTATAAATTCAGCTTCCATTGTGGATAATGCAATGCAGGATTGTTTCTTACTTTTCCATGATATTGCTCTATGGTTTAGTAAGAATACATATCTTGACATAGATTTTCTTTCATCTAAATCTCCTTCTTAGTCTGCATCTGTATATCCTTGTATACATAGATTATTACCTTGATAACATAATGCATAATCTACAGTGCCGTTTAGATACCTCAATATTCTCTTTACTGCTTTCTAATGTGCTTGGCTTGGATTTGATTGATATCTGTTCACCATCCTAACAGTGTAACAAATATCTAGTCTTGTACACATCATTGCGTACATAAGACTTCCATCTGCACTAGAGTAGGGAAAATTCTTTATTTGTTCCCTTTCTTGTGGCGTTTACAGGCAATTCGTCTTACTAAGGCCTTCATTTTTAACAATAGGATTATTAATTGGTTTGCAATCTTACATACGGAATCGCTCAAGAATTCTTTGAATGTACGTCACTTGTGAAAATGATAACAATCTCTTTGAACGATCTCTTGAAATCTTGACTCCAAGAACGTATGCCGCTTCATCCATGTCTTTCATTTCAAATTCTGATGATAACCAATCTTTGATTTGCTTAAGAAACAAGCAGTCAATACAAACAATCAATATATCATCCACGTATAAATATAAAATCGCAAATTTATCTTTGGATCTCTTAACATACACACAATGGTCTTCATCGTTCATTTGAAAATCATAAGAAATGATTACGTTATGAAAACGAATATACCATTGTCTTGAAGACTGCTTCATACCATAAATTGATTTTAATAAACGACATACTTTATTTTCTTGGCCTGCCTTGATGAAACCTTCGGGTGGTTCTATATAGATTTTTTCATCTAATTCTCCATTGACAAAAACATTTTTTACATCCATTTGATGTAATTCAAGATCCATACTGGCTACTATAACTAGAATAAGACGAATTGAAGCAAACTTCACAACAGGTGAAAAAGTTTCCTCGTAATCAATTCCTTCTTGTTGTGTATATCCTTTTGCTTCAAGACGTGCCTTATAACTTTCGATATTGCCATCAGGTTGTTTAATTTTGATAACTCACTTGTTCCCAATTACTTTATGTCCTTTGGGGAGGTCAACCAAGTCCCATACTTGATTTGAGCTTAAATAAATCATTTCTTCTGTCATTGCTTTCATTCATTCTTCTTTAGCAGGGCTAGTAAGAGTCTCATTTACATTCCTTGGTTCTTCTTCCTCTTGTGAAACAATCATATTAATTTCTCCATCAATCTCAAAACGGTGTCGGGGAATTACTCCTCGATTACTTCGTCTTAACCGAGGTTCATCATAAACAAATTTATGATTAATCTAATTGTTGATCAGTAATTATAGAGAATCTTTCTGTGAAATTTCTCCCACTTGGTTCAAGTTCCTCATCTTGATTCTTCATAACAGAATTATTCTGATCAAGCGACTCATACAATAATAGGTCTTTACCTATTTCGCCTTGCTTGGAAAAATCATTCTCTAAGAATGTTACATCTCATGATTCAAATTCAGTTACACCTCTATTACCTTATTCATTAATGAACGCGTATCCTTTTGAGTGTTCTGAGTATCTAATAAAAATACTTTTTTTCCTGTTGGGCCTAATTTCCCATGTCTGTGAGAAAGATCATGAACATAGGCTGCACACCCTATGGTCTGAGACTTGACACATTAGGTCTCCTACTAGTCCACAACTCATGGTATGCTAGTAACTGATTTCGTGGGCACACGATTAAGTACATAAGTGGCTATTAGCAACACATCACCCCAAAAAATGATTGGTAAATTTGCTTGGGCTATCATGGACCTAATCATTTCTAATAGTGTTCTATTTCGTCTTTCAACGACGCCATTTTGTTATGGGTTCTAGGAATTATTAATTGTCTTTCTATTCCTTTTTCATCACATAAAGCCTTGAACTTTTCTAACAAGTATTCTTGTCCACGATCAGTTCGTAATGCTTTTATTTTCTTATCTAATTGATTCTCAACTAAGTTCATGTATTTTACGAAACAATCAAATGCTTCCGATTTATGAGAAATCAAATAGATATGACTATACCGAGTATAGTCATCTATGAACGTGATGAAATAAATTGCCCCACGTTTAGCCCTTACATTCATTGGACCACAGATGTCAGAATCAATTAATTGCAATGGATATAAAGCTCGTGTCCCCTTTCCAAATGACTTTCGTGTCATTTTACCAGCTAAACAATGATCACATGTAGGTAGATCTACTTGACTTAGATTACCTAAAAGTCCTTTTTTAGCTAATCGACTGATTCAATTTTGACCAATATGACATAGTCTAGCATGCCACAAAGTTGCATCATTATTGGAATTACTAGATGTACATAATGAATAACTAATATTATTATTTTCCTTTAACACATCTAGTATAATAAAACCATCCAATAAAAAATGACCATAATTAATAGATCTAAGATACAAATCCATTCCACCACTATGGAAATTTATATTAAAACCAAGTTTAACTAACATCAATACAGATAAAAGATTCCTACGAATCTATAGAGCAAATAATACTTCATGTAGGATAAGGGGTCGCCCTCCACGCATGTTCAATTTACATGTGTCAATTCCTTGTACAACAACTTTGGAATTATCACCTATATAAAGCCATCGACTACCACGTGGGAGTTTACAAAACTCAACGAAGGCATCACGATCCTTCGCTACATGGTTGGTTGCTCTTGAGTCTGCAATCCTCAAAGGATGTGATTCAGTTAGAAAAACAAAACAAGAAACATTCACAAAACAAATGTTTGTACTATAAAGTTGTACCTTCTTGGGCTCGATACAATCTCGAGCAAAGTGACCCTTATTACCACAATTATAGCACTTTACATGTTTATGTTCTTCTTTTTAAAGGGATGTTTTCCCTTTCCACGTTGGTTCCATTTTGCCTTCTTGGATTCTTGAGAAGTGTGGTTAAATTTCTTATTCTTCTTCCACTTATATCCACCATGATGCTTGAGTTTCTTGTTTATAGTTACATATGAGCTAGAACTAACTGCATATGCGTCAGAAGACATCTTTGAGGCTTCAAAACGCTCTTCCTCCAAAATAAGATGCCTCGTAGCATCTTCCATTGTCTTGATGTTTTCATTATGAGTTAGGTGCTTCTTCATATGCTCCCTACTCTGATGCAGTGAACGAATCATAGCTTACATTTTTTGTTCATCAGACAGCTCATGACTAACATCACGTAACTCACTTACCATGTTGGACATTTTCCTCAAATGCTTTTGCATTGTATCATCTGGTCGCTTCTAATAAGTATCAAACTTAATTGTAAGTGACCTCACTTTGGTCACTGAAGCACCTCCAAAACGAGCAGCCAATGCGGACCACATGTCCTTTGCAGTTTCGAACTTACGGAACTCACGCATGATATCATTATCCATGCTACTCAGCAACGTGATGCGAGCTAAAGAGTTTTTCTTTTTCCATAAGTCATACGCATCACGGTCCCTTCTATGTTGGGCTGTTGTGCCCTCCTCAGGAACGTTCATGGTTAGGTTTAATGGTTCTAGAGCCTCTTGCTCTTCTAGTACATATTGGATTTTCATACTCCAAATCTCGTAATTGTCACCATTGAGTTTCTCACCCCTATTGAGTTCAGCAACTATATTCTTCGAAGCAGTAGCCATTATCGAAACACTAAGTTTCTATAATAAGAAAGAAATATAAATGCACGTTAATGTCACATTTAATCGTTCATAGAGTAAATAATTCGATCACAATTGCTTATGAAATCAAAAGTCCACAAATGTGTTCAATCATCATTCATACAACAATCGAATCCTAATTACTTTACTCTAGACAAATTCCTAAATAAAATTCAAGTAAACATATTACATAAATATTTAGACGTTGTTTTTATAAACAACATATTGTATTAGTTACGCTACAACCTACTAACATTCTATAGGTAACGAACCCTAAGCGGAAATGAGTTCACGAGTTTGTGTGGCACAGTTCTCGAAGCTTGATGTACAATAGGTCTTACTATTTCCATTGGAAGACCTAGAGGATATAAAGTCCTTATCAACTCACTTCTACGCATTTCTTTAATAAATGTCATCACTAACAAACTATAAGTCTTTTTGTTTGACATAGTATTTCAGAGCATTCATAACAGTTTGCCTTGAGGTTAAGGTAATGTCGCAAACATAGTCATGTACTTTACTTCAACATCTGCGTAAGCTAGGCAACATCCAAAATATAACTCTTGCATCATGTTATTAATTGAAATAATATGTTGTATTAGACCGTCTCCGGGCTTTAAACACATGTTAAATAATTTTACATACATACTGCCTATTGGTCTCTTCTATGTCTCACATCAAATAAGCTTAGGCGTTCGCTTAATAATAGACATTTTCCTAAAAAAACAAATTTTTAGGAATCAGAAGGGTGCATAAAATAAACAAATTATTTTGTCCAACACCTAGCAAACTTATGCTCATATATGGAAATAATTTAGTTGAAGTTGTTTAATTTAGTTTAATTAACAATTTATTGAACTAATCAAATTATGCTATTAATTTTTAATCAATTAGAAACTTATTTCTAATATGATAATAATTGAACTAATCAATTTATCTTGGTTTAATTAGAAACTAATTTCTAATGAAACTCCTTTCTAATTTTAACTAAATAAATTATTTTTTGTAAAATTAGAAAACTATTGCTAATTCTTTATGATAAATTTAATTTAATTTATTTAACATAGAGAATAACGTCTAGTACAACCTTAATGTGGATATTTAGGCCTAAGCCTTCAATCCTAATGGAAGAATTTGTAGATCCAAGTCAAAAGCCCATAAGGTATTTTGGACTTGACCCATTTATTGTTATTATAATATATATCTAAAAAATTAAAAAACAAAACAAAACAACCAAAAAAATATTCACATGTCGTTTTATTTTTTCAAGAAGAAGACATGTATGTTTTCTTCCTCTTCTCTGCGTACCTGTTATGTGTTTTTTTTCTTCTTTCTTCTTCTCCTCTTCATTCTCTTGTTACTATAACAACAAAAGCAACTTGGCAGAAAAATCCAAAACCACTCTTTGCAGATTCTAGATGAATGAAATGTTACCAACACAGTATAAGCATTTTCACTTTTCATGCATTCTCTAACAGTGACGTTGGCCATTTGAAAAACACTCATAAATCATGCTTTCGTGGATAATGTGTAGAGAGAGAAGTAACAAGAAGAAAGAAAAACAAAATAAAATTTGTTTTGTGTATCCGAAAAAAACAATCGTAAAAGACAAGTTTAGTATAACAGAGGAAAATTTGATGACAGATTCGTTAGCATGCATATAAACAAAAACACATTGCTCTGATACCAATGTTAGAAAAAACATCCATGTAAAACACAATCTCAAAGATCAAGTCAAATAGGATCAGTTCATATCCATATAAAACAAAGAATCAAGTACTTAGATTCGTGTTATGATTCCACCGATTAAAGAACTTTGCTTAAACGTTTTACTGCAGAGAATCTTTGTCTTCTTTTGTTGTTCTTCGTGTAAAAGACCATCACACCCATAAGAAACACACGCTGATGTTTCTTATATGATGCATTCTTCTGTTCTTTTACAGTTAAACAAAACCATAACTCCCTTTGGTAGTTATGTGAAGAACATTGACTTAAAAACCCCTCATTAATTTTTTTAACTAAACAAATTAGTTTTCTTGTATTAAAAAAAACTATCTTTTTTTACATTTTATATTAATTCACATCCAAATTAATTGAATTTAAATTAGGCATAAGTGGCTTGTTGGATTTTTAGATAATGGTTCAGTTGTGATAGAATTCTATCTTTAAGTAGGATATGTGAAGAAGATCACGATTTTTTTAAATGGGCTGAAATGAAGTCATGAGATTTTAGAGATTGTTAGATATATGATGTATATATCTACTGATGTTATTTTGTCATAATTTTATAAATTGGACTTATCATATATTTTTATTAATTGGAAAATTATAGCTAATTAAAAATCCTTGTTTAACTGAGACTCAAAAGTTATATGGATAATCTTCTAGTTGAAAAAGAATCTCATCTTGGATTTAAGTCTATCTTGGGAGGGGGGAGGGGGTAAATACATCACGTGTGTGTGTGAAGTTTGGGTGTACAGCTGGAAGTTTTGGTATGACTATGCATTGATCAAATTTCATGATCAGCTGAAGGTGTGTGGGTGACTTTTTGTTGGTTGCAAAAGATTAACGTGATGATTTTATGTTGTTGAAAATTCCATCCTTCTGCTGCATTTTTATTGAGTCTTTAGAGTTACTCACGGCTGGGCAATTCTAGTGCATTGTGTGTGTATTTTCTAGCCAAGAGATTCACGACTTTGTAGTGATTTTGTGGGGTGTTGCTTAAGCTGGACGTTCCTTGAGTGGACTGCTTTGTATGTTGCATGCAACTACTGTTGTGGATTGTGTGTTATGTGTGCAGCTGTGACTTGATTCTGAGTTTTGCGTGAATCAGCCCATTATTGTTGAGACGAGTTTCAAATTTATTTTACTGGAGCTGAACCTTTCGAAAAGTTGTTCTTCTCTTTTATCTCAAGTGTATTATTTTTTTGTTCTTAGTTGATTGATAACTTGAGTTGTTTGTTTAATTGTCTTCTATTAAAAGTTGTTTAGAAAAATCATCTGTTGAGGTTGGTACGAGGCGGCTGTACTATTGGGTATGAAATTCTTTCACAAGAAGTAAGGTTGAGAGATAGTATCAAGGGTTGAGTGATGTCAGCTCAATAAAGCCTTGAGTAAATCTATTGTACTTCGAATAAAGTATTAAGCTGGGTGAGGGCCCCGGAGACATAGGCAAGGTGTGCCAAATTGCGTTAACAAATCTCGAGTGTTGATCTGTTTAATTTAGTATTTATTTTTTTGTTTTTGTTTGTGCTGAAAAATTAACAGTCGCTGATACAGTTACTTTATATCTAGTAATTGTTGGAACCCGATCTCGAAATCGGATCCCAACCGGACAAAATGAAGCAAAAACGGAAAACAAATCGGATCAGAAGCCATGAATCAGAAAATAAACACGGATCCCAAAGTGAATCGAAGGCCTCAGATTCTAAACTCGAAAGCGACAATTGAAGGAAACGAAAACGAAACGAATATCCGACATCCGCGAATCAAAAACTTCAGAAAAACTGTCGCGTTGGAAACCTTCGACTAAACCTATCCGAAAAATCTGGTATAAATTTTTTTTCTTATTCTTAT
>JANVCL010404863.1:0-12581 GCA_026546855.1 Erythroxylum incrassatum
CCCCATTTACCCTTCATGCAACTTATCACTAATAACTCATTAATTTCTTATTAATTTCTAATCTAATGCCACCTAACCTTATTAATGCTACCATACTAATTAATACCAACACAATTTAATCTATTAAGACTCCAATAATCAAACTAATCATGCTTAAAAAAAATTTCAGGGGCCAACAAAAATACCATCATACTTAAGAGTCATAAATCATACTTGAGCCTAGTTCCATATAGGGTTCTTTCCATGAACCTTTATTAGGCATCATTCAACAATGGTGGCGTGCCCAAGACAATCAAACATCAACAACCAACTTGCTCTAAAGCAATGTAAACATACATACATAACTGAACTACTTAAATCTATCATTTCATTGCTCCAGGAAAAGAGTTTGAAAACATTGTTTACAAATCAAAAGCCACAGCATTGGCTTATTACAAAAATACAAAACAGCTGAAGCAAAATACTCTAGGCTCTCGAACACTTGATCTTTTAGCTATAACTTGAGGATGAGACAGAGAGGGGGTGAGCTTGATAGCTCATAGGTAACAGTTTATAATGAAGAATAAGCAAAATCGTTGAAATGTTCATTTGTCGTATAAAAATCACAATGAATTCATAAAACGTTTCGTTCTCAAATTTTCAGTCAAATTTGCAACTCAAACTCACAACTCATAGCTAAAATATCGTCACACAACACTCAATTATGCATTATTCATGACTATACAAAAATGCAATGCACAAACAAATGGCTTAAGAGTTCCATGGAACAAAACGGATAAACCGTAGTTTAAACCGTGAACAAAACGATTCTGATTTTTCTGGATCTCGTGGCCTCAAGTGGGCAGTCGGGATAAGGCTATACGTCGACGTGCACGTGACTAATGAAACGTTCCTCTCTCGCCCAAACAAAAGCACATAATCATGCTTAAAATCAATTTACCGAATGCTCATACCTTATGGCTTTTCTATCTTCTCATTCATACAAAGTGCCATAACATGTTTTAATGGCATAACTTGAGCATAATTCATAAATCCCAATGAAATTTCAATAATCACAATAATTCAACAACACACATGCATTTTTCCACATTCACGACAATTCAATTTCAATCAATTAAACGCATACACACATTAGCAAATTCTTTACATCATTTAAAAGCAATAAATGAAGTAATTAAAATCATTTAGTCATTTGATTCAAAAACTAACTTTTATTTCTTGATTTCGAAAACAAAAGAAAGCTTGGTATCAATTTAATGGCTCATTACTCAATCATAAACGTGAAACCCACCTTATTTCCATGCTTATACTTGTTCAAGAAGCATTCCCCCATGCTCCTCTTGCTTTTCTTAATCCCCTTCATCAAAATCACAAAACCCTAAATCAAAAGGGATCTTAAAAAATTTGGAAAACCTAAGGAAACAAAACATGAAATTGATCCTTTATCAACCATTCCCATACTTTTCCTAAGCCATTTGAACCAAAATCCATCAAAAATTACAAAAGATTTGAAACAACTCACCTTAAATTTTCACCCACGATTTTTGCTTCTTGTCTCTAAGGGAAGATTAAACCTTCCTCTTTCTATTTCCTCCTTGAAAAACTCTTAGAATCTCTCTTCTAAAGCAAGAAAAATCAAAACCCTAAGTTATCTTCTTCTCCTTCTCTTCTTTTCCACTCAACCGAACACTCTCCTCTCCTTTTTTTTAAATTTCGTTCTTCTCTTTCAAAAAGCAAGACAAAATGCTTTTGTCTCCTTTTTTCTTTTAATGAAACAAAAATGACCCATTTGCCCCTCCTTATAAGCCTTAAACCATTTAACCTTAAGTGAACTTCCCACTTTGCCCTTATTTTATCTTTAAAACTGATATCTCAACTCCTTATTTTTATCAGGTAAATAAAACAATTTGATAATACTTCCTTCTATACAAATGTTCCTCTATGTTGTATCTTTCTAATGACACCAAAAACACTTAATTTGGTTCAAAATTGAAGAAGTTATGGCCAAAACACTTTCTACTCTTACAAAACCGAGACTGAAAACTATTACCAACTTCACTTCAGAAATTGAAAATCTTAGGGGCTGAATTGAAATTTGAGTCCTTCAGAACACTTGTAGATACATGTCTCTAGTTTAATTTGAAATAAGAATTAACTAAATTGGAGCTCAAAAGATCAATATATCTCCAAAATACTGAAGCATGTTCAAAAAATATCCAACTTATAACTTTTTAACCAATCATCTCACTTTGATTCAATCCCTCTTTTTCAAATTAATTTCAAAAATCATAAATTTCATATGGAGAGCTAGAGGGATGTCTTAGGAATCTAACGCTTCAAAAATCAGGTCAATCGAAAGTCGGACGAAAAAGTTATGGCCAAAAGAATGGAGGGAGGTCGAATCTGGAGAAAAATTTCAAAAAATCAACCGCGCGTGCGTGCTCCCTCGCACTCCAACGGGCGCTGGCGAGGGCAAGCTCGCGAGCGGACGGGCGGGTGCTCGCCCACTCGCCAACCCGACCTCCTAACTTCTAAAATTCATAACTTTTGATTCAGAACTCCAAATTTTACAAACTTGGTACCAATGGAAAGATAAAAGAACGCTCTACAACTTTCATGAAGGACTTAAAACAAATTAGGTCTCTAAAGAGGTCAAAAGTTCCACACAAAGTGACTGTTCGTCAACTTCATCCTAAACAGCATCAGAATTTCTAAACATCACAACTTTTCATTCCATTGCCCAAAAATGTCATACTTTATATCAATGGAAAGATAAACAACAAGCTATATAATTCTCATGAACCCTAAGAACAATCTCTAACTTTAAGAGGGTCAAAAGTTCACTTAAAGTTTTTGTCCCCAAAAGTCCATCCTAAACATCAACAAGACTTCAAATAATCCTAACTTCTAGCTCCGATATCGAAAATTTGCATACTTTATGGTGTTAGAAAGCTGAAAAAACAAGCTACAACATTCATTAAGACCACTTTGACTAAATCTATCTAGATCAATACAATTTTTCCATTGAAGTTCTGCCCACCATTTCTGCACTTAGGAAAGGGTTACCAACACATCAACTTCACATTTTCACCCACTACACATACTCTTCGGTATTATTAAGCTCCACCTCAACCAATTCATCTCAAACACAATTCAAAACTCCAACATGCTATTCCAAAGCAAATACCCAACAACAAACTCAACAAGAAAGAATATGCGCATACACATTTCTCTTTCACAAAAGTCATACACAATCATACACAAAACACCCCTTTCATGTATTAACCTCAAAATATCTTTGCAATTGCTCCAATTAACATTACCCAAATCAAAAATTAAGCACCACTAATTCCTCATTTAATTTCATTTAATAAATCAAATCTCCAAGAAAAGTTCGGGGTCCAACATAGGGCCTCTCTCTAGAAGTGGCTGATGTAAAAGCTTCCTCTTTTCCTTTGTCTTATTCTTTAAATACCTTTTGTGTTCTGAGCAGCCCTAGGATTTTTTAAGGTCAAAAAATTCAAAAAAATCCCTCGAAACTTGACATTTTTTAGTGTTTGTGTGTTTGCCCGATGCAGGCCACATTCGAGCCTTCTACCACGATCATGGCCTGTCATGTCCTGGGCTAGCTGACTCCAGTGCTTCTGTCACGATCGTCGCATATGGGCCAAGATCATGGGCTAACTCCACGATCGTGGTCTATTATACTAAGATCGTGGGCCATTGTTTTGGCTCGTGTGTCTTTGAAACTTTTTTGTTCTTCGATATTGACCCTGAAACACTAACAAACACATCAAGGTACCTCAAAAATATAATAATTAAGCTTAAATGCTTGTATTAACACACAAAACAGTTAAAAACAAATAATTAACTAACTAACACAATTATAACCTAAACACATACTAATCAATTAAATCCATATCAAACTAAGCCTTAAAACATGATGCAATTCACACTTATCAAAGAGCATCTAGTTACCGATGTTAAAAGAAGCATTGCATGGGAGGCAACCCATGGATCATTAATTCCATGTTATTTCATTTGACGTTTAGATAGTTTGAATTCTGTAGTTAGATGTTTCCCAATAAGGTCGGGAAGGCATAAGACTTTGACATGAGTTAGATGATCGACGAATTAAGCAAAAAAAGAGGTGAAAGAGCTATAAAAGAGTTAGTATGGGATCTTGGGAATGTGTAAAAGGAAAACAGAAGAAAATTTTGAAAAATCGGAGCAGCAGGGTAAAATTGTCCGTGTGATTTTTAGCTGAAATTTATGGTTTCCTCGAATCTTCAATTGTCGACCAACACGATGATTTTCATACTTCTTGCTATTGGAATGAGCTCACTAGGTTAGAGCGGTTCGATGCTAAGAATGCCCACAACCCATTAGCACTTGTTGCTACATAAATTCATGTGTCAAATGGTTTTTGACAAATCAGAAACCAACAAGTGCTCAATGAAGGAGCTTTTTCTGTTGTGGTGTATGGATCATAACATCTTAGTGTGGACCTCCACACATGTGCTGAATGTTATTATTGTGACTCTATGTAAGAGGAGTTATGGGGTACTTGGTTTCTGCCATTGTTGAGTACTATAGTGTGGATTATAGTGGACTAACCGTCTACCTCCCTGATTTTCTAAATCACCATCACTTGTGGCATGCTGAAATCCTAAAGTCCTATAACATGGTACTCTGGGACATCAGCCAAAAGACTCATGTGAAGATCAGGGCAAGTCAAGCGAGTTCTAGTACATCGCACCTCAGTAGCCAGAATAAGACTCAACTAGTGAGGAGTTTGAAGAGGAAGAAGACACAAAAGAACTTGGTTGGAAGAAAGTGTATAATACAATCTCTGCCAACACCAATGCAATTATAGATACAATTATGGAAAACACTAAAAGGATGAAAGAGATCGCCCTCACACAATGACTTTAAAGCCAGGATATACATCGGATTCATCGTTACTTTAAGGCTCAAGGTGTACGACTGCCACCTCTGAAACTATCCCCGCCTCTATCATCGTAAGGCTTTATTTTTTAACCCTTTTTCTTTTAAATTTAGTCTTTATTTTTTTGTTTTATTTTATTTTATGTTACTTCTTTCCTTTATGTTTTTACCTGTCTCCTTCTCACATTGAGGACAATGTGTTGCTCAAGTGTAGGGAGGGTTGAGTGTAACATCCAATTACCCATGTTAAGGCTAGAATAGTAATTTGTGAGATAGTATTGTGAAATTAGGAAAATGCACGTCATGCATAAGTTAATTGTGACATACAAATTTAATTTTGCACATTCATAAGATTGTACATGCATTCATTGGCATTTTCAGGTAAATTTGATTTATAAATGGAAATTATGGATTAAATTGGAGTGTATTAATTGTGATTTGGCAAATTTGGTATATTTCAGATATTTTGAAATTTTAGTGAAATTTAGAAAAATATTAATTTTGGGGCTAATTATAGTGTGACACGTGGCAGTGATATAGATATGACAGATGGCTTACTTATATGATGACAAGTGGCTGATTGTTGGGTGACACGTGTGAGACATGCAAGGATACACATATTCTGATATTTTGAGTTAGGAACATTCACTGTAAGTGTTCTTTACTGTGAAGAGACAATTAACACCAAATAATCAATTGTGGTGCTTTCGGTGCATGTGATTCTTTTTCATTGCTAAAATTAAGAGCTAAATCAAGTAAGTAGTTCTGATGATGTTTGTTTTATTGTGTAGAAATAAACATGCATGCATGGATTTGTGATTTATGGTTTCGGTGATGAATGAATTAAATAATGGATTTGTGAAATAGAAATTGTTTAGAAAAGTATGAAATAGCTTTTGTTGTTATATTGAAATGGATGTGCAAAAGAATTAGAAAAAAAGGCTACAGTAGAGAGAGAGAGGAAGAACAGTGGAGAGTTAGATTTTGGATCTGAAACTTCTGTGATTTTTCTGTACTGATCTAAAGAGAGTTTTGATAAAATGGTCTTCATGGAAGTTGTATATCTTTCTTTTATCTTTCCATTGACATAAAGTTTGTAAATTTTGGAGTTCTAGATCAAAAGTCATGAAGTTTGTAAGTTGAGTTTATGGATTCTGTCATGGTTTGGAACAGTCTGTAGTGTTTTTAGAATAACTAGCAGAATATCGAACCACATTGCATGAAACTGGTTTCATTTGAAATTTAAGACATAAAGGAATAATTGTTTAGAAGAAAGTTTGGCCTAAATCCTTCATTTTCATTGTCCAAATGATTAGGAAATAGTGACCCGAAATTCTGTTTTGGAAAGAGCTGGAGAAAATGGAAGAGAGAAAGAAGATGCAATTTGTAGTTGAGTAGAAGTCATTGCTTGGTGGGTTGGGAAGTCACCATCGTGTTTAAACACGAGGGTGACATTGCTGAAATTGGTTGGAAAGCATGACAGTGACTTTGCTGGTTTGACTAAAGAGTTGACTTACCTGAACAGCCTTCCTTCTTTTGACCATAACTTCTTCTCCCAACCTCCAAATGGCATGGGACTTGAACCAATGGATTTCTAACACATTTTTATATCTCTTCATAAAATTTTGTGGCATTCTGAATTGAATTGAGAAATATTGATTAATTCAAAATGTGGAATATGTTGGAATAGTGAAATAGGATTATTTTTCTGAACACACCTTAGTATTTTGATTATATCTAGATCTATAGGATTCCAAATGAGATTATTTTTTATTTGGAGTAAACTAGAGATATATTACTACAAATTTTATCAAGAATTCTAATGTTTATTCATTCTCTAAGATATTGAATTTCTAGATGGAAGTTGTACATAGTACACTGTTTTTGGACATGGATGACCCGATAATGTTTGAGGCATATCTTCCAAATTACTGAACCAAATTGAGTGATTTTTGTGTCAATAGAAACTTAAAACATTGGAGAATAACTGTATAGAAGGAAGTATTGCCTAATTTTTTCATTTACCTTATCAGATTTAGTAAGCAAAGTTGACCCGTATGTATATGAGAAGAAAAATCTGAAGTGGTCAATGAAGTTATGAAATTGTTTTGACATTGCTTTATTAATGTTCAAATCATAAGTACCTATGCTATTAATGAGAGATTTGATATCTGAATGATTTGATCGTAAGGATCTCAATAATGTACTCCAGAATTTTTATTGAACATGCATTGTGCATATTTCATATAAGTATATGTGCATTAAGAAATATTTATACAATTGTGCAAAAGTGTGATATTTGTAAATGTGATTTGTATGATATAGAGGATCCAAATGGAAGCCAGACGGACATTGCCGGACCATCCAGGCAATAGTATATTGGAGCATTTTGTGAGTCAACCTAGATGATTTCCTAGGATTGATTTGATTTGAATTGAATTGAATTGTTAAACTTCCAACATGATTGAATTGTTTTTGAATTTCGGACTTGAAGCCCGATAAGATTGTTAGTTGGGCATGTATTGGAAGTGTTCTAATTTGATATGAATTCTGAATGACATTTGATTCTCAAAGAAAGTTGAATGCCAGACTTAGGTCCGATGACTATGAAAATTCTGTTTGAGCATTCGTATAAGATTGTGATATATAAGATATTCCGAAATTAATGCATCTCATAAAATGCATGCTCAGATAAAGGTGTTGTGACTTGAGTAGCTAGTTGAAGTGCTTCCACGTAGAGCTTTGCTCTGTGATATATGTGTGTGCACGTAGAGCTATGCTCCGTGATTCAGTTCTGACTGAGTCCTATGGGCCAGTATTTGTATAAGTTTATGATAGGCTCTCAGTCACAACAATAAGAATGAATGTGAGTCTCATGCATATAACATTCATATAAGATTGAAATTCATGAATGATTTGCAAAGCTGTAATGAGTAACCATATCTTATGCTATGTTGTGTGAATATATGAAAAATAATTATATGTCCTAAATAAAAATCTGTGATATATGTAATATGTGTATATAATCCAGTGAATTCATTAATGATGGTTCACTCATTGAGTTTGCAAAACTCATGAAAAATTACAATGTGGCTTTTCAGGTACGAGACAAGAGACCTAATTCCTTAGTCAAGATTTAAGGAATTTTTTAAATAGAGAAATGACTCAGAGGTCTGTCAGCTGACACTAGAAATACTGTAACATTATATTTTTATAGTTTTGCTAAAACTTATAAGAGGTTTTGTAAATATTCATATGATGCAAACAGTGTAAGATTTGTGAATGAATGAAATGAATGGTTTTTAAATTTAGTGACTTTTGAGTATGTTAGTTGATATCTTATGTAAGTTCAATTTGTTATTGCTCTAACATACCATTATCATAGGGTATGTACTTGAATGTCCTTCGGGTATTAACCTCATGGTAGTGGGATGTTGCATGCCATGAATCACACACCAAAAGACAACACCCAGCCGTGAACACTTCAAGATGTGGCACCCACAAAATCAATCAACGCACATACTAAAAATTTCGCACACCCAAAATCAATTTACGATTGCGAATAACATCATAATGAAAGTCACAGCTACACATATACACCCATCAACATGTTTTGCATGAGTCACTGAGGACCCATCCAACATTTGTTTGCCACTTCACCAAGGAGTCTCCACACACGCACAATCTCTATATTACACACAATACCCTTCAGCCTATACATACGTGATCTACAAGAGTTCTTTTCTAGATAGAGTTCTCTATCCAATTTTTCAAGATAGCAGATTTTATTCTATCCCACTTTAATTTGAATTTTAAACTCATCAACATTATTTTATATGTCCAATTATAAAAAAATGACAAAAATCAAATAATAAGATATATACCATATATCTTAACAATTGTTCCCTTTTTGGCATTGTTTTTCACAAATATGAAACCCCCCCCCCCTAAATAAAATAATTGGACATATAGTCCATATGAGAAAAGAACTTCCCCTTAATCCAACATCAAGTTCCAAAAAACATTTATCAAGTTCTTCAAGTTCAAGAAACATCCAAAGAAACAATAATGAACAATTATTCAATCATCCAAATTTCTCCCCTTTGGGATAAAAAGATATCAAAAAGTAAAACTAATAGTCACGGAAATACCTTAAAATCTCCTCCTGAATTGAATAGTCACAAAAACAATATGATGTCTCTCCCTTGAGACAAAACAATGTCAAAACAAGAATGCCTTTAATTTGGTCAATCTCATCGAATAAGGAATCATAAAAATCAACAATAGGATCATAAGCATGCCAAAATGACAATTTACCACTAATCAAAACACTAGCCAACATATTTGTACTCACATCAAAGCCATCCTCATAAGACTGATTAAATTCATAAATCCCAAAAATGCATTTAACGAATCATAATCAAACTTAGTCAATATTCTTCTCACATAAATCATATGAATGCATATTGCCCAAATTCAAACAACCCACAATATAGATAAATTAAGATAAAACTTGAAAAACTTGAATCATAGAAGACTCGAATCTTCCTACAATTCTCCAACCAAACATCAACTTTTTCTCAATATAACTCCATAAATCAAAATCCAAAAACAGAATTCCCAAATCATCAAGAAAAACCTCATTCTCACATCAAATATGCTATTAAACAATTAAGGAAAAATCCAAACACAAACCAAACAACTGAACCTTAGAAAAACCATAAATAAAAAACTCAAAAACTCCTTCAAGCCCTCTTTTATTTTTATAAACAACATCAAATTATATTTCAAAAATGTAAAGCACACAGTTCCTGTGCTTCTTAAAAGAATTCAAACCTGGCCTTATTCCTTGTCACATTATCCCTATCATCAGATGTTTGGTTGGCTTCTTTTTCATAAGCAACTAACAGATCCTCTATCTAACCAGTTTCTTTAACAATAGTAATTAACGGTGAATCTGGACAATTTCTTGTTTTTCCTTCACTACGTCTTCGTGCTTATACTTGACACTTTCTAACTAAGAATGCTTTGATACCATAGATTTTTGCTGCTGGAAATTTAATGTAGAGTTTATAGTTTTTCATTTTTAACTCCTTTGAAACATCATTTGTAACAACGTATAACATTTCGATCTTATATGTTTGATAACCCCACAAAAGTGACATGTTGGTATAAACCTTCGATTCTTCCTTGAAGTTTCTTTTTAGACAGATTTGGTTGCATTATTTTTCCCATCATTGACCCTAAAGCATTTGCTTTTGTAGCCAATGCCTTGAAGATCTCTTTTAGTCTTACCGATTTCCAACAGTTTTTCTAACTACTCTATGCCACCATTTAACATCTTCAATCCCTTTTCGGTACTGACTAATTTCAATTTTGCTTCATCAAGTTCATCTAATGTTGACATCAATTTCTTCTCTAAATCTCTAATAGTTTTCTTCATAGATAAGTATTGTCCATTCAACTTTTCTTTCTTCTTATAGGTTTGCACCCATTTTACATACATTGATTCATAAGCTTCATAAATATTCTCCTTTTTATCATCTGAACCACTATTATCACTGTCATAATATGAGATTGAGCCTTAAGTTGATTTCTCTATACTTTTCCCAAAATTTTTCGATTTTCTCATATTTTCATCATCGATTTCTTCCTTCTTGGTTGTTGTTAAGCAAGCAACTAGATTGTTGTTGTATGAAGCAACTAACGTAGCACTATTCACAATTTCTTCTTCACTACCATATTCACTTTTGGATTCATTCTCACTCCAAGTGATCGTAAAGGATTTCTCTTTTCTCTTTTTCAAGGTGTTAGCACATCCGCTTGCACATGTCCGAAGCCTTGACACTTATGATATTGAATTTTTATCACCTTTTTTTCACTTTTTTTAGTTTTAACTTGTTGTTTGATGAGCCCTACCATTTTGCCTAAATTCAGGTATGTCCTTTTTCACTCTCTTTAGCTACTTACTGAAATTTTGTGTTAACAATACCAGATCCTCATTCTCGTCGAATTCATCTTCTACATTATTAATATCTTTTCCAGTTTCAGCTTGTAGTGCCACTCCTTTGTTATTTTCTTGTTTGTCCCTCAACAAATTCATTTCGAAATTAATAAGAATTCCAATTACCTTATCCAATGACAAATCATCGATGTCATAAGCCTCCTTGATTGCTACAATTTTTGGAATAAACCTTGGAGGTAGTGATTTCAACATCTTCTTTACTAGTTTTGAGTTAAAGTATTTCTTCCCAATTGATGTGCTTGGTTTGCTACATCGCGCAATCTCTCATGGAAGTCTCAAATGGTTTCACTATCATCCATTTTCAGCTTTTCAAACTTCACAGCCAACATCTGAAGTTTTGAGGCTATCACAGTTTTAATCCCTCATGTATAGTCTGCAAAGTATCTCACGCTTCTTTATCTGATTCACAAGTTGATATCATTGAAAAGCAACCTTCATCAATAGTACTAAAGATGACATGCATGACTTTAGAATTTCTAAGTGCTCTCTCTTTTTCAGCTCTTGTCCACTCAGATGGGTCTTTCAGTACTACTTCTACCTTGTCATCAGTTATCAATGGATGTGTTCAGCCAAGTAAAACTAAGTTCCATGCTTTTGTTCCTTGTCTTTGAATGAATATTTTCATTCGTGATTTCCATGTAGGATAATTTGAATCATCTAACAATGGTGGTCTGATGATTAATGCCCCTTCGCTTATAGCCATACTTGCAAAACATAGATCTACACTAATTTGCTATACCAAGTTTTGATTCGGTGACCCGCGTTGATACCAATTGAAAATCCGAAAGGGTGTAGTAGTTTTGCAAAATCTTCAATTTACCATAGTCATTTTTAGCACAATCAAGAACCAAAAAATTTAATGCATAAGTATAAATCAACACCAAAATTTGGTAACACAATTCGGCACATCTTGCCTACGTCTGCAAAGCCCTTACTCAGCTTAATACTTTCACTAACAACAATAATTTTGTACAAGGCTTTATTGAGCCGACGTCACTTAACTTTTGATACTATCCTTTGTCCTCACTACCCGTGAAATCACATTCGATAACATGACCGACTCGTAATAACCTCAATAGAGGAATTTTCTTACTTATCTTTTAACGAAAGAACAATAAACGAATAACTCAAGTGATTAACTAACTAAGAACAAAACATAATACACTTAAGACAGAAAAGAAGGACAACTTCCCGATAGGTTTAGCTCCACTGAAATAGATCTGAAAGTTGTCACCACACACTATGGGTTGATTCATGCAAATTCCAGTACCAACTCACAGCTGCAAAAGGAAGACATCAAGCATGATAGACCAAGCAAACAAGCCTTCGGCAGATGACACATGCAATACACAAACCACCCCCATCGTGAGCCATACACCAAATTAAAGATCAAGAAAGAAGTCACGACAGAATATTAGACAACAACCACACTGAAAGAGCTATGACGAGATCGGACAAGCTCCAGAAATGTTGAGTGAGAAACAAGCGATTTTGAGAAAGCCGAAGTTCTCCTCCCTCTGGTTCGTCTTCTTCGAGCAGTCTCCACCTCCTCGTTCATCGTCGCTCTCCGGAATAAGGTCAGAGCTAGCACTCTTTACTTATTCCAGCT
>JANVCL010404873.1:0-12581 GCA_026546855.1 Erythroxylum incrassatum
AATTATAATTATCATAATTTAAAATATTAAATTAATAAGAATAATTTAGGAAGCATAATATTAATTAATAATAATATAATTTATAATAATCATTAGGAATATAAAATTCGCAAAATAATAATAATTCTTAAAATAATTTATAATATATCAAATTATAAGGACTTAGCAAACATAAACATATATTTTTTCCTAAGAAAATTAATAACAAAAAATTAATCATATTATTTAATATAATCAATAACAATTTTCCACATTTAATAAAATAATTTAACAAATTTTACAGAATTAGGAATAATAATAGTAATAGTATAGAAGAAGAAGAATAAGAGGAGGAGGAAAGGCGATCGAGACTGCCGAAAATAATAAGTCTCTCACGATCGCGAGACTGCCCAATTTTTGGCAGTGTCGCGATCGCGAGATAACTGATAACTCTCTTTTCTTGTTTTGTTTTTATTATTATAATTAGTAGTGTTATTATATTAAATTCTTTTTTATCATTTAATGTACTTATTTAGATTATTATGATTATATTCCTTATTATTATTATTGTTATTGTTGTTGTGGTTGTTGTTGTTTTTGTTTTTGTTGTTGTTGTTGTTGTTGTTGTTGTTGTTATTATTATTATTATTATTATCCTTATTATAGGAAGTATTATTATTATTATTTTAGTTATTATTATTATTATTGTTAAATTTATTAATTAATTATATTTCCATTATTATAATAACTTTAAATTATTATTATTAAATTTATTTTGATTATTATTAAATTTATTGGTGAGTATTTATTATATTTATTATTATTATTGTTAATTTCCTTATTGATATTACATTTATTGTTTATTATTATTATTATTATTATGAAATTCCTTATTATAACTTTTCTTCTTGTTATTATAAAATTCTTTAGTAGTATTAATTTAATCAATGTTTTAAATAATTATATAATTCAGTTTCTTCTTATAATTATAGAATTAAATTGGAATTAAAAAAAATTCTATGATAAAATTATATTAAGTTCATTGAAATGGTAATGAACAAATAAAAATATAGAATATTAATAAATTCTGTACAAATTAATTTACACCTCGCAATCGCGAGATCCCCAATCTCCTCCCTTTTGCTTTAATTTATTTATGTTAATAATGTAAAATTTCTTCTTATGATTAATTTCCTTCTTATTATTTTAAGGTTTAGAATTCTTAATTATTTTATTAATTTGATTATTATTATTAGTTTTGTACTTCAGTATATTACTTATTATTAATAAATGTATTATTTTTATTAAAATTGTTTATTATTATTCATAACATTATTAAATACACAATTTTATTATTAAGTGTATTTATTTATGTAATTAATTTTTTATTGATATTATTATTATTATGCAATTTATTATTTCAATTAATCTTCTTATTATGATAGATTAATAACAATTTTGTTAGTTAAAATATTAGAAATGAATATTTGAATTAAAATATTTGTAAATATTTTAGTACAATAAAAGATACGCAAAACGCAAGTATCGTCACCTTCACTATTTAAAATCAAATTGAAAATAGGTTATCTTCTCCCTTTCTTCATTTGTCATCGGCGTTCTCTCTTCTTCTCACCAGACTGTGTGTTTTTAGTCGGTGAAGGTGTATTTCTGCGTGAAGTGTCGATTTCTTGCTATCTAAAGTTGAGGGTTACAGCAGTGAAGTTGGGTTGACACCGACTGCATTTGGGTTCTGTATTTGTCAATTTTGCAACATTTACCGTCACAATGCTCCCTCAAAGAGTTAAAAAATCAAAAGCAACCATCGTAGTTGAGGTAAGAGTGGACAATACTGCAGACATTGCAGCTGTGTATGTTGCCCCTTTTCTCATTTACTCAGAGGAAGAAGGAGTGAGGTACAGTGAACTACGAACTAAAACCATTGAAGTTCCTACGTATTTTAATTTTGATGTGATAGACTAAATAGGATTGACAGATAAATTATTGAGATTGTGTTAGAGAGGTAAATAGGAACAATTTGTGCGAATTAGTTACCTTGTTTACCGTGACCTCGCACTTGAGTTTTTCACATCTTTAAGGTTTGACTCAAGCAAACCGAAAAAATTGTGGTTTAGATTACAAGGGCAGGTTTATGTTTTGGATGAGAATATGTTAGGGTAACTATTTAGGTTTGCAGAAAAAAGAAGTAGAAGATAGGCATCAGTCATTCTCCATTAGTTCTTATTGGAGATATTTAACTGACTTGGATGAGTATGATCCGCATATTGCATCAAATGCACAAATTCTTAGTGCAGAATAGTTGCTGCTACATAAATTCATGTGTGCTGCTGTTTTCGGAAAAAGCTAAAGTACTAAATGCCCGGGGAAGGATCTTTTCTTATTATGGTGCATGGATCATAGCCATAAGTCAAACATGTTGGCTTATGTTTCTCAAACTTTGATTCAATCAGTGGGGAGAAAAGGGAACAGTTTGGGAATGGGTTATTTAGCGACTGCTTTGGCTCAACATTTTGAGATTGATGTTAGTGAACTAATCATGCTAGATTTTCAGTATTTTGATGTGCAGTACTTGAAACGGTCCGAGATAATATACGACAATAACATGCAACTGCGAGATCCTTCCACACGTACAGCATTGAAACACAGGTTTGCAGCTGCAGTGTAACATCCCAATCCCGACTGGAAGGGTAAAATAGTAAATTGGCTAGGGGTAAGATTGATTGGGACTAATTGGGAATTTTCCTGCATACTGGTCTGGGTGAATAGTGAATTCTTGCATATGAAAAATAACTGTACATGCATTCATGATTATTTCTCGATATTGGGCCTAAACGGCATTTTATTGTGAATAATGTGAAAATTGTGTTTGAAAAATTTATTTGAGTGATCCATTGTGTGTTTTATATTTTATGAGATTTTTAGGAATTTTTCAGGAATTTTCCGGAGAAAATTTCTGGACCGAAAAAAAAATCGCCAAATGGCGAACCGACTGGTTTTTGGTACCGAAAATTTCTGTCAAATGGTACTGTAATATTGGGTACATTATGTTGGAATTATAATTGGGACCATTGGAAATGGATTGAAGATCTAATTTTATTTGGATTATTTTATCAAAGATCATTACTTAATTTTGTATTGTATTCCACAATCTTTGTAAAATTATACTGAGTTTCGACCGACTGATGTAGTACGCCACCCTCACGAGGCACGGACTCGAATATCACCAACGATATCGGGTTCGGGTCACGCGGGAGTGGGGTGTTACATGCAGCTTTAAGTTCTACATTTAACGCTATAGAATATTTTTCTGAGACTGAGGGGAAACAACAGCAAGCACAACAACAACAGCAACTTGATTGGGCATGGTTTACACACTGATGGATGAAAACAACAGAAATACACAACAACAGTTGGATGAAATCAAGTAGCAGCTGAATCATTTGAGTCGACGAATGGATGTTTTATTTGAGGATGTGCAATATGTGGGCGAGAAATTGCACAAGTCTTGGGAGATGCAAGGACTAGGCGTGCCATCTCCAAGCCCATCGCCTCTGGGACCTCCACGAGCTTCCTGAATTGTTCAAGTAAGAGATTTGTATATGAGGAAAGTTTGCAACTTCTGATCTTCGATTTGTATTCTGAATGATTCTTCAAAGTTGTAATAAAACTTTCTCACAAGTTTATGAATGTATGGCCATAGTTTTGTTGTATTTTAGAGATGCTTTGTCACTCTCATTTGAAATCTGAAAACTAACATCTGATTTTGGCTAACTTCTGATTTTGTAAACTTCTAATTTTTGTATACTGAACCACTTCAGCTATTCTATTTCTAAAAAATGATTAGCTTTTGGAAAAACAAAAACAGAAACAACATAACCTGAAAAACGAAAATTGGACTGAACTTCGATATTGATAGTTGTTGCTGAAATTTTTGTTCTTCTTTCTTACATGCTTGAAAGGAATGAAGATGAGCTTTATATTAGCTCTAAAGATTTCTGTTACAACCTTTGAAAGAAACTGAAAGATAAAAACATGATCTGAAGAGTAAAAACAAGCCTAGTACAAACAGTTCCTTAATTGGAAAAACACAGCAACAAATAATTTGTCCTCAGCATAACCCAAACTGACATTTACTTGCAATTACTCTAAAACTTGTAAACTGCAGGGGACATTTTTTGATAACTACAGAAATGATGAAGATGTTGTGATGATCTGGCCATTTCTTCATTAATTCGCTCTAATGAAGTTTATTTAACTTGATCTTTGTTTAGCTTCACTTATCAAAGATCCTATAATTCAATGCTTCTTTTTGTTCTGCTTCAGCAGCGTACCCTTTTGCTTCCTACTCTCCAAACACCTTATTGAAACTCTCGAATTCTGAACACTCGATGGCATCACATCTGTTTCTTCCACTTTTCAAATCTCTTTTCTGCCTTGTGCATCACCCATCTGATCTTGAACTTCATTCCTTTGCTCCATGTAACCTTGAATTATGCTGACAATCATCATTTCCACCTTCCATTTACACCTGAAGGCCTTCAACTTATCTTTCACCCTTCTCTTCTTCCTTATCTTCACTGGTATTGCCAAATCCTCTACCAACTTTAGTTTTTCAGGCTGCACAAAATAATTCAATTCAATAATTATTACAGATATAAATGTTTTCCTGTACAAATATCTGTTGCTTCTCTTCTATATGTTAGTCAATATATCCTTCTCATAGTTAAGCTTCTCACTGACTCAATAGAAGTTTCAACTCAATTAGTTAAAAGAAACATGTGATTTTTAACTCAAAGAATGGTAATAATGGTGGGCGGCAGTAGTGGTGGAATGGAAGCAACAATTTTGTGCAGCCTCCCAATGCCCTTCTTTTATATATCTCTTTCCTTTAATGCTCATTAAAAGGAATTGTGAATGAAATGTGTATAGAATAAGGTTTGCACTTTGATTCATTTTGTGAAAGGCTTATGAGCCTTTATATGGAAGTAAAAACAAAATCTTAAGAGATATACAAAATATATCTGCAACTAAGATTATGATCTAGTTTAATCTACGATTATCTAAAGATATTGAATAATCTTATTTATAAAGATTGAATACTTAAGATACATGTAGAACAAACGTTATCAAGCCCTCTGCGAGTTTCCGACAAGTAATTGTCTTACCAACTAAAATATAATTATCCTTATCTTATCTTCAAAATTAACTGCAGATATATGTATTCCAAATGAATTGTTTCTCTCTATTCACATAATTATCTCACCAAACTAAGCTTTATTTTTAAACATCCAATAAATAAAATATGTTGATAATATCAAAGATAGTATCCTATTCAAATATTTTAGAAATAAGAGAATTATGAACTCAAATATATTATTCGCTAACTTTATCTATGCATGATATGTGCGTGTAGCAGCTCATTTTTTTAATTGTCCATAGATATACTTTGTCTAATATTATCTTATTTTTCTCATTAATTACATGTTAATTTTAAAAATTTTCTATAAAAGTTCATGTCAAGGCAAATTAAACATAGTTAATTTTATTGACAAATTAAGGAAGACAAGAGTTAGGTGGTTCATACTTACATCATTATCAGAATCATCGTCTATAGATACAGAACTTTTTAACATGAAGGCAACTCCGACATTTGTCAATGGAAATACCAAATCCTAAATTGTTTACTTCTTCAAAATTTGCAAAACCAAATGTCTGTTGTACCTGTAAATCAATATGCATGTTAAATAATTCAAACAAAATAAAACATGTAATTCGTAAATATTAAAAATAATTGAAATTAAGACAAAAACTTTCTTTAACTTACCATAAGTAAATCAGTCATGCGTATTGAAGGTGGGATAACAACACTAATATTCTGTTGACTTGTTCTAACATCATTGAAATAACATGATAAATGATTCAAAGTTTAATAAAATATTATAGACATAAAATATTTCAAACAATAGAAACAAATAGTTTAACAAAGAATACCAGAGGAGTTATTGCATAATGATGATGACTGTATAACATTATTGACTTATCCATACGAACACCTATTGGCTGCAATTCGTAATTGTCATAACCAATTGGTTGATAAATAAAAGATTAAATTGATTCAAATGATTATATCCATAAGACAATATTAGAAATAAAACTTGAGATTGTTCTATACGATCTTCATGATTGTAAACCATACTTGTCAAATCCTTACAAATAGAAACTGTTTGCATTTGGTATTTCTCATAAGCAATAAAAGCAAATTTGGTTGAAAAGAAATAGCATAACACATGCAAACATTATTAATAACCCAATGCCAACCTGATGTTGATGTAATATGGGAGCTTGGCTGCTGGAGATAATCTAAGTTTGCTGTGAATTATCTTTAGATTCCTGAATAAAGTCAATTAGGCCAAATTAACCTACAATTATCAGTATAAAAACTATATACATCATTTTAAACCAATATTCTCAAAGTTTAACCTGAGTATTGGAAAGGGGGATTACTGTCGAATCGGCCACATTTGTTGAAGTCCTGCAGTTTTTTGCATTCTTCCTCTTCTTTGTACTTTTCTCTAGTTCACTCCTCAATCTCTTACTTAATGTAGGCTTTGTCTTCATTTTCACACCTCTTATGTGCTTCATTTTAGCAAAATTAATGTCAACTTTATTCAGCAAATTCATCTCAGTATTTGAGCGTGAGCGTTGGTTTAACTCTTGATCTTGTCCTATTTGGTTCTCTTCATCAACTATTTCTTCACCTTCCAATTTCTCATCAACTATATTCAACATGTTCAAAAGATGATCTTTCACAATTTTATACGTAGCTCTCCTGTTTGCTGCTCTTGTCACCAATCGTATGCTTAATGTACATAATTCTTTATACCTTATAGTTGATAGCATTTTAGGATCTATATCAGTATCATTGACAGTTGACTCCTAACTAGCAATCGTCCAACATTTTGCTTTCCTTGTCCATCTTTTCAAAATATACTTGCTTAGGATTGTCCAAATATTTTTCAAGTTATAAACCATCAACACATGAACGCATGAAATGCCAGCAAACTTAAACTTCTCACAACTACAATGAACTTCATCATTACAAGAATCATAACTAACCAATTAAGAGTAGCTCTTCCCAGCAACACTAATCTTATATTTCTCAACCATTCCATCCTCATCGCAAAGACTAAAACTATAATCATGACAATGATTCCCTTCATCTTGGAACCATTTAAAGACTTCTGGCATGTACACAATAGCTACATGCTTTAAAATTTTAACCGGTGTTGACAATGTTGGACTGCTCACATTACTTCTAAAATCAGCTTTTAACTCCTCAAATCGACAATCATCAATAAGCCTCTAGAAGTGATTAAAAAATTGTAATAAGTTATGCTGATAAATGACGTACCTTTTTATCATACTATTTATGCTCTCACTTTGTTGCGTGGTCATCATGTCTGCACAAAATATTTTGTGCCCATAAACCAAAGCCCGTTTTTTGATAAATGTGCTAAATACACAGGCGATGATGAGTGTTTGGTCATCTTGATGCTAATGCCTTTGCAATTGTTGCATCTTGATTAGTAAGAATAGTCGTAGGCTTTTTCTCAAACATCACTCTCTCAAATATCTCGAACAACCACTTAAATGTAAAAGCAGTTTCATCATAGAGGAGTGCAACACCAAAAAATGTTGTTTACCTATGATGGTTGGCACCGACAAACAAAGCAAATGGACGACCCTGACCATTCTTCTTATAAGTAGTATCGAAACACACTACATCACCAAAGTCTAAGTAGCCATTCCTCATTTTTGCATCAGACCAAATTATGTTAGTGATCAAATCATCTTCATCCACTTAAATGGCATAAAAGAAATTTGGATCTTCCACCTGCATCTTATACAAATATTCTAACACTTCACGTGTATCTCCCTTTTTCATGTCTCTTGTTCGTTTAGACCTTAAATAATTCTTGTAATCATCCAAAACAAAGCCAACATTATCTCTGCCACCTGCTTGTCTCACCATAAGATCGTAGGATGCTTTCAGTCGAATTCCCAAAGCATTAGCCATTTCAATTTGCATAGCCGCAACTGAAGATATCTTCCTGTGACTTCTATGCAAACGTGCTTTGTTTGGGGATGAAAGATAGTGATTGTGCTCCTCTACATTTTGAATGACTTAAAATTTTCTAGTTTGCAAAGTATTCACTTTCATCCTTGTCTCAAAACCAAATCTTGTTTTTGCCCATGGAGTTCTTGCATACAAATCTCTTTTATCGGTCATTCGTTTACCCTCAGCACTACAACAAAAAAGCCTATAAATCAACTTACCACTTTTATCTTTGTGACTTTTTCTTCTTCTAATTCCAAATCCCACATGCTTTCTATAAGTTAAATAAAATTGGTAAGCTTCTTCTTATGTCGCGAACTGCATGCCAATTTTCGGTACTAACTCTCTTCCAACCAAATCTCTTGCGTTCATTTTACAACTCTCGATCCCAAAGCCAATATCATTGTTACATTGCTCATTATCACTTTCATAATTTAAACGATGGCATGGAGTCGATATACCTTCCATTTTCACACCTATGAAATTAAAAAATGAGGATCATCATTTTCAGATATAATTATTAACACAACCAAAAACGACTATTACAAAAAACATAGGATGTTTTATTTTTTTATCCATCCATGTGTTATGTCATTCCTGTAACAGAAAGGCAATAAGCGATTTGCTGCTAAGTTGTTTCCATTTTACAAATGATATGTTTACTTTAACATTAACTACAACTTAATTGCCACCAACTCAACCGTAACTGTTTAATTATCACTGATGTCTATGTAAAACCAAAAGCCTTAAACACTCCCATAAAAGTTAGAAACCATTAAATTTCACACATCTTCATGACTGACTTCAAACTTAAATCACAACCAACTTAACCTTCACATACTAATTACCACTAACATACATGTAAAACTACTATTTATTAACAGAAGCATATCAGTTACATCACAATGAATACCAAAACGTTAAATAAAAACATATAACTTATATAACAATGAATTCTAAATATCTTCAACAATTACTGTAATCAAAACATAAATAACAAAATATGTGAAGCTAAAAGACACCCATTTTTCAATAACTGGTTAACATAGACAAATGGTTAAAAAATATTACACAAAGAGGGAGATGAAGACTATTCAATTTCTCTGTACAAACGCAGAAATTTCAAGACGATGGTCTGTAAATTTGGTTGAAGAAGAAAAACGTTCGAGAAAATGAGATAACCGAATTACTTAAATGACGGGAAATGTTAGGAAATATAATTGCTTTGGAAATGACAAACATTTCCAATCTCATCATTATTGTAAATTAATTTGTACAGAATTTATTAATATTCTATATTTTTATTTATTCATTATCATTTTAATGACCTTAATATAATTTTATCATAAACTTTTTTAATTCCAATTTAATTCTATAATTATAAGAAGAAATTGAATTATATAATTATTTAAATCATTGATTAAATTAATACTACTAAAGAATTTTATAATAATAAGAAGAAAAGTTATAATAAGGAATTTCATCCTCCTCCTCCTCCTCCTCCTCCTCCTCCTCATCATCATCATCATCATCATCATCATTATCATAATAATAATAATAATAATAATAATAATAATAATAATAATAATAATAATAATAATAATAAATGTAATATCAATAAGGAAATTAGTAATAATAATAATAAATATAATAAATACTCACCAATAAATTTAATAATAATGAGAAGAAATTTAATAATAATATTTTAAAGTTATTATAATCATGGAAATAAAATTAATTAATAAATCTAACAACAATAATAATAACTATAATAATAATAATAACAACAACAACAACAACAACAACAATAATAATAATAATAATAATCATCATATCAATATATGATGATGATTATGATGATCAGGAATATAATCATAATAATCTAAATAAGTACATTAAATAATAAAAAAGAATTTAATATAATAACACTACTAATTATAATAATAAAAACAAAACTAGAAAAAGGAGTCATCATCATTTCCGCCAGTCTCGAGATCGCGAGAGCTCGTGATCGTGAGACTTACAATTTCCAGCAGTCTCGATTGCCTTTCCTCCTCCCCTTATTCTTCTTCTTCTATACTATTACTATTATTATTGCTAATTCTGTAAAATTTGTTAAATTATTTTATTAAATGCGGGAAATTGTTATTGATTATTTTAAATACTATGATTAAATTGCTTATTATTATTAATTTTCTCAGGAAAAAATATATGTTTATGTTTGCTAATTTCTTATAATTTGTTATTTTATAAATTAGTTTAAGAATTATTATTATTTTTGCTAATTTTATATTCCTAATGATTATTATAAATTATATTATTATTAATTAATATTATGTTTCTTAAATTGTTCTTATTAATTTAATTGTTTTAAATTATCATAATTATAATTTCCTTATATTTTGTTTTTTAGAAATAATTTTAGGAATTATTATAAGTTGTGCTAATTTTATATTCCTTATTAATATTCACCATTATATTATTATTAATAATTATTATGATTCTTTAATTATTCTTATTAATTTAATTGTTTAAATTTTTATCATTATAAATTTTCTACTTACTATTATTCTTATTATTATTAAATTATTTACTTATTCATTATATTAAATAACTAAATATAAATTCCTTAGTATTATTAATTTTGTTCTTAATAATAATAAGGATTAAAATATATGTTTATTTTTGTGATCATGAAGATAAAAAGAATTAAACAAACAAACAAAAATTATCTGTCTTTTAGAATAAAGACAAATAAATAATTATGTACATTTATGTTTATAATAAATAAAAATTTAATTGACTATATACATTATATAAAGCCATTTTCGTCTACTGATAGACGTTGATTTGTTTAATCATAATAAGGGATTTAAGAATAGGAATAATACTAATATTAATAATAAATATGATAAAAATATAAGATTTATAATAATAAGTATATACACTAAAGTCTGAAATTAATAATAATAATTAAAAATTATGAGAATAATTATATTAATAAGAATAGTAAATTTATTAATAATAAAAGAAAATTAATAATAATAAGAAATTTTATAATAATAATAATAGAAATAAAGATACATGCATTTAATCATAATAAGGAATTTAATAATAATAATAATACTAATATTAATAATAAATATAATTAAAAATTAATAAGATATATAATAATAAGTATGTATACTCAAGTTGGAAAATAATAATAATAATAATTAAAAATTATAAGGATAATGAAATTAATCAGAATAATAAAGTTAATAATAATAAGAAAAAAATTAGTAATTATAACAACTTTCATAATAAAAATAGAAATTAAAATAATTAATAAATTTAATAATCATAACGAATATAATAATAATAATAATAATAAATATAATAATAAAAATAATAATAAGAAATTTAATAATAATTATAACAAATTTAATAATTACTCTACAATAAATTTAATTAATAATAATAAGGAAATTAATAATGTTATGAATAATAATAAATATTTTTAATAAAAATCTAATAGTGCAAAAGTCGAGAAGTAAAAAAATGATAAACATTTAATAATGTTATGAATAATAATAAACATTTGAATACTAGAAGTTGAAACACAAATTCAGAAGTGCAAAAGTCACTTCCTGTTAAAACACAAATTAAATAATAATATGTTTCTTTGTCAAAGCTAAGTTCGTAGGCAGCTTGGCTTTGAAAGAGGAGTAGCACAGAGGAAGGTGTGGTTTAAAATTTTTAAGCAAAAACAACGTCGTTTTGATCTTAGACATAATAAGACAGAGTTGTCTTGGATAGAGGATCCAGACTCGGTTCCCCCATAGTCAAAGTTCTGGTTTCACAGTCAGTTTGCTTTGTATGGAGTGTTTTTTAAATTCGTTTAAACAAGGAGCTTTAATTTTGTCAGGATAGTGTCATGCAAAGTTGTATGTTTCGAGGTTACATGATTTGTTCAAATTTCAATGCAATGTGATTGTGTTTGGAGAAGATGAGAAGGAGAGGCAGTGGCAGGGCTTCCTGGCCTTATTGCAACATCCCACTATCATAAAGCAAATACCCGAATACCCTAAGGGCATCCAAGTACATACCTTATGATGATGGTATGTTGGAGCAATCAAATCCGATATACACATGGCAATCTAACTAACACATGGCATCATCTATCATACTCGAAAATCAGTACTCTTTAAAACCATACATTCATCAAGTTTACACTGGTACCCTTAAACGGCTAATTACAAAAACTTATACGAATCCTAGCCGTACAACAAAATCAAGTTAGAAAACTCCTGGTGTCAGCTGACAGACCTCTGAGCCATAACTCTATCCAAAAAGTCCCTTAAGTCTGACTAGGGAACTAGGTCTCCTGACTCGTACCTGAAAAGCCACAATGCAATTTTGTTGAGAATTGCGAACTCGGTGAGTGAACCATCATCGATGATTTCACCGGATTAGCAAATATCACATA
>JANVCL010404941.1:0-12574 GCA_026546855.1 Erythroxylum incrassatum
CATGCCAACATGTTTCTTTTTAATAAACCCCCCCCCCTCTTTTGGAGTCTTTCTCGATGCTTCTCCATTTAATAGATTATTGGTGATTTATGTTGGGTATCTCCATCACTTTCGTAGCTCTCACTCTCCCTCCTTCTTCGTTGGTTTTCCTCCTTATGTTATTGTGTTACTAAACTCCACTCACACTAAATCTCTTATATCTTACTTGCTCTCTCTTCCTTTTTCACTAAAACCTAAGCTTGCACCCTCAAGATGATGATATCGTGTATGTTGTGGGAGTTAGAGAGTTTGTGAGATTTTGAAGCTTAGAAGATTTGGAAGCTTGATTAGGTAAGAAACATGTTTTATATCATGGGTTTGTAGTGAATTAAAATTATTGTGATGTTATGTGAACTTAATTACATGGGAATTGTGTTTAGGGTGGATGGGTATGAAGTTTTTGTTTGGTTGTTGATGAATGATGAATGATGTAGCATGTGTTAAATGTAAATTTGAGATGGTTTGGAGTGAATTTAATGATGTTAGATGAGTGTAGGAAAGGATGGATGAGTGAGTGTAGGTTGCTGCCATTTTTGTGGATAATTGTTCAAGTGGAGGTCTTGATTAAATTGTGGGTGATTTATTAACTAAATTGGATGCTTATTGGTGTAGAATTGGTATGGAGGTTATAGGATTTAAGTTAGGTTGAAAAGCTGGAAAATTTGGATTTGTATATTTTCATTATTTTTGCCATAACTTTTGATATGGTTGAGCAATTAAGATGAGGTTTGGCTTGAATTAAACTAGAGTTGTTTAAATATAATTATTGTGAAGGAAGTGATGTTTAATTTTGGCTTAAAGAGTTCCAAATTTTGACTTGAATGTGTCAAAATGTGCAGGGATGAACAGTAGCTCGAGATTTTGTGATCTGAAACTTTGGAAATTTTTCTAGATTAATTTAGGCTGATTTTGTTAAATTGGTCTTCATGAAAGTTGTAACTCTTCTTGATAGCTTTATATCGCCATGAAATGTACTATTTTTCGACATTGGAGTTGGTAGTTATAAGTGTTTGAACTTTGTTTATGGTTTAGGTGATTTTTAACAATATAAAACAGGGCAGCAACAATCATTTGGGATTTTGATCTAGTTAGAGGTAGAATTTGCTTCTAAGTGCTTCATGAGAATTGTAGAATGTGTTCTGATCTTTCCCGTTGATATAAATCATGGAATTTTTGGCTAATGGAATAGGAAGTTATGATTTTTTAAAATTGTGTGATTGGTTAGGAGGAGATTTACAGGACAGTAAATTTGATTGAGATTGTGACTCTTTTAGAGGTGGAATTGGTTTTTGTGTCCTTCATGAAAATTGTAGAGATTTCTTTCCTCTTTCCATTGATACCAAGTTTGCAAAAATTAGACTTCTGGATCACAAGTTATGCATGTTGGAAGAAGAGGGTTATTAAGTGGAAATTGTTTTTTAAAAAGAAGAAAATTTATTTGGATGAAGCTCGCTGCCTCGCGAGGGCGAGGGCCAGCAGTAAGCTCGCCCCTCGCGAGGGCGAAGGTGAGTGAAAAGCTCGCCCCTCGAGAGGGCGATGCCTCGCTGTCGCGAGGGTGATTTTTTTTATGATTTTATTTATTTTTGTTATGTAACCCTTTCCCATTCTTTTGTGAATAACTTTTTCATCCGACCTCCGATTGACTTGCTTTTTGAGGCATCGGATTCGTAAGACATGTATCTACCTCTCCATAGGAATTAGTGAATTTTTTAAGATCAAATTGGGAATAAGGGATTAAATCAGACCGATGGATTATTTTTCTGGATCATATTTTAGCAATATCCGGACCTATAGAGATCTGAATTTGATGATTTTGGTGTCTATGGATTCCTAAAGCATAGAGGAACTTTTCTATTAAGGATAGGTGGCCTAGGTAACCCTATATGGACTATCTCATTAATCGGGACCAGTAGACCAAAAGTGTGATTCTAGAAAAATTGAAATAAGCTTAATTTGCAATTTTAATGATTTGAGTGAAACTAAACCCTAGGAACTAATGAGTTTGGATATGGGAACGGTTTATGAGATGAAATTTGTGGAATAATAACGGGATTGTCATGAACATGCATGGTACATATTCTATATACACATGTGTGCATTACATGAATGGTAATAATTGTGCAAGTATTAATGTATGTGCAATATATGTGCGACAAATGTGTCGATGTGCAGGATACGCACCCATATTAAGGAGTTTCCAGATCTTGGAAGCAATTGCTAATATGGAGCGTACTGTGAGTAGACCTAGATGGTCTCATTCCATTGTTTGTTTTATTTGATTTTTGTATTAGTTGACTGTTGAATATTGATGTGAATGCGTCTTGACTATTGATTCCGGACAGAAGGTCCGATGGTTGTGATGATTGATGGGATATTGAAGTGCTGCTTGTATGTGAATGAGATGAACTAAATGTACTTAATGTGATTGTTCAATGTGTTCTGAATGTACATTTGCATGTAAGTGAAAGTGTGATTCTCAATTTAATGTTAAATGCCGGACTAAGGTCCGATGATATGGGAATGAATGAGCTTATGCAAATGTAATTGATGCATTCCATTTCATGAATGCATGAAACATAATGGAGTTGTGACCAAAGTAGCCACCGATCAGAGCTTAAAGCTCAACGTGTGAAAAAGAGCCTCGAGCTCAACGTTTAATGAACCCTATATGGGACAATAATCAATGAGCCCGATATCCAATGGATACGGGACAGTTAGGCACTTGGACACAACAAATTAATAAATAGAAAGCTAGTCTCATGTGCACTGCATATACATAATATAAACGATTTAAGTTATTGAATGCGAAGCATGAAATTGAATGTGAATGTGAATTATGTGTTATGTAATTGGATGAGCCATTAATGATGGTCACTCACTAAGTTTGCAAAACTCACCCAAAATTTGCAATTATTTTTCAGGCTTGAAGAGTACCCCGTTAGACAAACGGGAGTATGCCTACTATATGCAAGTGAAAGATAGAGGTCGGGATCAGTTGCGTTTGCATTCAGTATTTTATTATTTTGTGTAAATTTGTATTCCGCAATTTCTGTAAAATAGTGTTTTGTAATTACAGTGGGCCCCAAATGGGCTATTGAAATTCTATTGATTGTAGTGTGTGATTGAAGATGTTTATGAATGAAATTAGGCCGCCCAAATTGATTTCTGATTTTGGCATATTATGTTTGTGAACGTGGTTTCAAAAAAAATTTGTACCGAGTTTTGACTAATTTAGTGCAATAGCATGCCACTCTCGCGAGGCACGGACTCAGATATCACCATCGATGTCGGGTTCGAGTCTTGCGGGAGTGGGGTGTTATACAAATTGAGTTGATTATTGTTTCTAAACAAACTAGAGACATGGAGCTACAACTTATTTAAAGGAATCAAATTTAAATTTAGGCCCTAAGACTTTCAATTTCTGGAGTGAATTCAGGTGTAGTATTCAGCCTCGATGTAAGTTTAGCCCAAAAGGGTTTAGGCCAATACTTCTTTATTTTCTGAACCAAATTGAGCGTTTTTGGTGTCGTTAGAAACTTAAGGCAATGAGGAAAAAATGTTGTGAAGAAGTCCTTTAGAAATTCCTTTATGAGCTATCCCAAAATCTGTTCGGAAGTAAGTGAGATGAGTTCGTTTTTTAGGTTTAGCTTGGTGTGGGCACACCAACCTTGTGGGATGCACGCCTAGATGTCACATAGGACGTCGGCATGTGACTCACAATGGTGGGGTCCCAACAGTTTGTATACATGTTATACTTGTACTTGATGAAATATGACAAAATGTGATGTGGGATTTGATACTGGATGATGTGTTAAATTTCCTAAAATTGGTTTTATACTTGGCTTTGTGTTCAGACTGGAGTGAGCACATCAATCATGGTTCGCTTACTAAGTTTGCAAACTCATCAAAATTACAACATTGATTTTTCAAGTACAAGGGAGTTCTAGCTTCTAAAGCAACCAAGTATAATTCTAATACTGTCGTTTTAAGAACAAGAATGGCTCAAAGGTCTCGTCAACTAATATCTGAGGAGTTTAGTTAGGATGTGTTTGTTTAGCTTCTCATTTCATGTTAACATTTTGTATGGAGTTGTAAACTCTCAAATGTTATGTAATGTAAATACATGGATATGAATTGTAATGTTACAATGTAAGAAAGTTTATTTTGCGAATGAAATGAGAGGAGATTTGATCATTTTTAATACTTATTTTTTATGTGTGATGCCATAATAAGTCAAAGTGATTATTCTAACGTGCCATTCTCATAGGGTATGTTCTCAAATATCCTCTGGATATTCGAGCATATGCTTTATGGAAGTGATATGTTACAATTTAGGTATCAGAGTATGATTTGGCATCTGTAGAGATATATATAAGAATTTAAATATGATATCTAGTAAGAGACTTGTATAGTGGTCACAACTATTGTTTGTTATAAGTCATTCGCTATAGGAGATCAAGTCATAGAATCAGCTAATCTTGAGTCTATAGGAGCCAATAGGGAGTCCTCAATACCCCAGTCTGACCAAATGCCTCCGAGAATTCCTAAGAGGAGAGAAAGGAGGTAAATATGCATTCAATCAAGCAAAAATAATACCACAATAATTATCCTAATCCAATATCAATTTTAACCTTAACCGAAAAAGAACTTACTCACACATATTCATCAATGTAACATAAATCATAGTCATAATATATGGTTGCATTGATTAAATCCAAACAATTAAAATAAATAAGGAATTAAAAAAGAAAACAAATTAAATTGCCACAGCTGCAACGTTGTGTGTGGAGTGGAGAGTCTCCTAGCTGCTAACGTGATTTGATCTCCACAAGCTTAACGCTTTTGCTTCCACGTCCTCCTTGTCCACAGTTGCTTACCTTAACGTATATGAGTGGAAAGTCTTTAATGGTGTTGTAACGTAAGTGAGTGAATAAGTTTGAGTGGGGGCTACCTCCTTCCTTGCTGCCAGTTGTTTCAACGTAAGTTTGCCACCAGCATCTTTCAACACTCATACCCCCCTCTTGCTTCAACATAGCTTTTCTTGCTTTAGGCTTTTAAAGGTCCCAAAATCTAATATGTGCCTAGAATTAAAATAAATAACTCTCAATTAGTGTAATTTAAACATTAAATAGACAAGAGTGTAGCAAATTATGTATAAAAAATTAATACAAAATGCTCATTAACAATAATAACAATTTCTCATTCACTTTAACTTGATACCCATTACTCCTTTCCTTTGAATCACAATTACAATCATATGAATATCTTTATTTCCATTATACACATGTCTTTGATGCTTTAATATCAACAATTTATTCACTAATGTTATTCTAACATTATAAGATCAAACATTATCCAAAATATCATTTCTTCTTATAACATCTCCCAAACTTCCAAACCTTTGGGTTTATTTTCCATGAACATTCTAATAAGGGAAATGAAGTAATTTGATAACAATTTGTTCTAGAAAATTGTTTCTCATTGTCTTAAATTTCTAATGACACCAAGATCATTCAATTTCTTTTAGTAATCTGAAAGTTATAGCCCAAACACTTTTCGACTGTTCTTATACTAAAACAGTATCCTGTACTCAATTTTAAATCAAAATATGGAATTCTAGAGATAGAATTCTTATGAAAATTTGTAGCCCTATGCCTCTAGTTTACTCAAAATGAAAGATCATTTCATTTGGATAACTATAGAAGAAGTTATAGAAAAAAGAAAGGATGTTCGGGGTGCAAAAACCTCACAAGCACGATCGTGCACTTTCGAGTTGTTTAACCAAACTAAGATTAAGTCACGGGCGTGCAACATCAGTGCATGGTCATGCATTCCAAAATAACCAAGTCACAGACATGCCACCATAACGCACGCCCATGCACACCAATAAACAAGTCACGGTCGTGCACACCCAATCTCCATAACTAATTTCTGTCCCAATTTTATCATTAAATCTCTCCCAAATGATTTCAAATGGCTAATATTTTTAGTGGAGATATAGATCGATGTGTTTCAAGTCTAATGATTCAAGTCCCATGTCATTTGGAGGTCTGAAGAAGAAGATATGGCCAAAAGATCAAGGGATATTTACGTCTATCTCCAGCCATAGAAATAAGGATAGTGCTTCAATAGATTTCAAAAGTCACGATTGTGCAAAAGCACGATCTTGCTTTTCTTAGTTATTTACAAAGTCACGATCGTGCTTTTCTTTTTCTATCCTGATGCTGTAATTTTTCTTCTTCTTCTTCCTCTCCCTCTCTTTTTCTTCCTTCTTTAAAAATGTTGTTCTTCTTCTTCTTCTTTCATTCCTTTTTCTAAACCCAATCTTTCTAATCTATATTTTCCCTTAATTTAACTACATTTTTTACTCCCATTTCAGCTGCAAACATCCACAAATAGATCAAAAACCATGAATCAATGCAAACATCAAAAACTGAATCTCATTCATGCATGTTCTACGTTTTCGTTCATTTTTCCGCAATTCCACTTTTACGCATTTTCTTCCTCTAACTTTCATTTTTGTCATTCATTCTCATCTCTAGACATTACAGTATACCTCTTCCATAACTTAATATTCATTTTTAGTCATTCTTACAAACACTCAAAATGATCAAGTGTACACAGTGAAGAAAACAAAGCATACACGTATATAATATATCAACTCCTCTCAAAAAATTTCTGCACTCATATCTTTCTTACTTTCGTTGATCTTTCAACTCAAAAATCATTTTAAAACACTCTTACGACATATTAATCATCAAATACGCAAAAACTACAAATCCATATTTTCATCTTAAACCTACGGTGTTCATGAAAATAACTATTTTCTCATGATCATGTAATGACAAATATATCACCAAAGTTGATTCATATTTCTACCACTCATAAGGATTTACGTATTACTTGATAAAACTCCAAGTTCTTCAAAATCTCAAGAAACCCTAACTCTTCTTACATCCACATACATCATCTTGAATGTGGATTGGGTTAGGTTTTCCTGGGGCAAATGAAAGAAATAACAAAATGGGAGTAGCAATAGGTATAGGAAACCAAAGTGTAACTTTGGTGAAGGCTCAGTGAATCAAGATCCGAAGAAGAAGAAAAAGCTTCCAGAAGAAAGCCACGAAGAAGATATTTTTAAGACAAGACAAAACAGTGTCTTTGTCTTTCAAAGTTAAAGGAAACGTGGGCTTAGGATTTGGACACTTGTCCAATTTCTACAGTTTTAACTAGTTTCCCAACTAACTAGTTCTCATTGAACTAATTCCATTACTTCCATCTTTTTATTCCAATTATCACCAAAAATTTTAATAACATCTTCTCACAAATTCTAAAATCATCTCCAAAAGTTTCTTCAATGTCATTTAACTCATTTCCATTTCAATTTATCAATTCACTTGCCAAGTAGCATTTTTCCTAGTCTAATAATATTCAACATTTTTGAAATTTATTCCCAAAATTCACCAAAATTCAAAATCACTAAACACACTTTCCAATTAAATTTTCAGTACCCATAAACCACAATTCTCAATAAAATCACCTTTCACATATATAAGTCAATTATACCGGGAATGTCAATGAGTGCATGTACAGCCATTTTAATGTATGCAAAAATTCAAATTTACGTGCGTGTATGCTAATAATATGCATGAGCATGAAAAGATAATTTTTTTAAATCTCTCGTTGATCTCACATGTACCGTATTTTTGGGTTCTAACTCTTAATATGGCAATGGGATACTATAGTCGCACTCTCTTCTTCACGTTTTAACCTCTCATTCACATAAAACCCCCTCTCTTTTTCACGCACAACCCTCATTCTTGTCTTGTCCAAAACATTAATGTTTTTAGGTGGCCTAAATGTTAACGTTTTCTGTCCTTGCTTCACGTGAGAGCTTTTCTTGCCTTAGACTTTTAAAGGTTCCAAATCTAATGTGTGCATAAAATTAAAACAAATAACTCTTAATTAGTGCAATTTAAACATTAAATGGACAAGAGTTCAACAAATTATGGTCTAAACTCAATATAAAATGCCCATTAACAGATTGTCACAATGGTGAACAGTAGCAGAAGGTGAAGTGACACCCATTTCTTTTAGTAATCAACGAAGCCACAATAGTTCTATAGTGGCATCAGCAATAGCGTGATATTCAGACTCGGTGATAGAATGAGCAACAACTGTTTGTTTCTTACTTCGCCATAAAATAACAGAATCTCCCAAGGAAAAACAATATCACGTGGTGTAGTGTTGATCAGTGGGATTGCCAACCCAATCGACATCAGAGTAGCCAAACAAACAAGAGAAGAATGTGTAGAGAAATGAAGGCCATGAAATAGTATGGCTTTGACATATTGAAGAATCCGAAGGACAACAGAGAAATGAGAGGAACCCCTCCCATGAATTGACTAACCAAATGCATAATATATGCCAGATCAGGTCTAGTAACGGTGAGATAAACCAAGCGGCTGACAAGTTACTGATACAAAGTGGGATCATCAAGCAGAATACTTTCAGATGATGTCAATTTGACATTATGCTCCAAAGGTATCAGTGATGCTAGCTCGAGATATAATATCAAATACATATTTGCTTGTAAAAGATAACAACCATCAGAAGTAGATGAAACTTCAAGACCCCAAAAATAGCCAAGAGGACTAAGGTCCTTCATCTCGAAGTGGTGGCTAAGATATCTGTGTAACTTTGTAATACAAGTAGTATCATCCCCAGTAATGACCATATCGTCCACGTAAAGAAGAAGAATAACAATGCCTTGATCAGTGCGACGAATGAACATAGTAGCATCATGAGGACAGGAATGAAAGCCAAATTACTAAACTTTGCAAACCAAGCCCATGGTGTTTATTATATCCTATATAAGGCTTTTCATAGCTTACAAACCTTATGTGTAGGACGAGAGTAATCAAGTGGAGGCAACATATAAACTTCCTCTTGCAGGTCCCCATTGAGAAAGGCATTCTTCACATCCATTTGAAGAACATTCCATCTTTTGACAGCGGCAATAGCTAAAAGACTACATATATAAGTGATATAAGCAACGGGGGCAAAGGTTTCTTCATAATTTATTCCATACTTTTGAGTGTAGCCCTTTAGCCACTAGACGAGCCTTATACCTCTCAATAGAACCATCTAAAAAAGTCTTGATTTTATAAATCCATTTACACTTAATTGTTGTTTTGCCTGAAGGAAGATCAATTAAGTCCCAAGTATGAGTTTTCTCAAGAGCCTGAAGTTCTTCATTCATAGCTTGTTGCCAATGAGGGTCAGAGCTGGCTTCTCGATAAGAGTTAGGTTTATGCAAATTGACAATAACAGAAAAAAAATGATAATTTTGTAGATAAAAAGGGGTTTTTCTTACCCGGGAAGATTGTCGGAGCTAAATAACAGAAGTTGGTATAGTTTCAATAGGCGGAGCAAACTCCATAAATGTCGAATCAAAAGGCAGAGGATGATCAGATGCATGAGATAAATCTATTTCAGAGCTTAGAAATAGTGCTATGGAGTTGTTAATAAAGAATGTAGAAGAATTGATATGAGACGAATGAAATGTGGGCAATGAGGAAAATGGGGGGTCTTACCAAAAGGTAAGATGTCTTGAAATATGAATTTTATTAGAGATTGGATCCCAGCAACGATAACCTTTATGTTCTATCTTATACCTAAGGAAGCAACAGAGATGAGCATGGTATTTTAGTATATTATGCTCATGAGGTTGTAAAAGAACAAAACTAACACACCCAAAAGGTTTAAGAAGATGGTAATTAGGAGCAAATGTGGAAGGAAAGCAGTGTTGACGTGGAAGCTGATTGTTGATATGGCAAGTCAAAGCTTACGTATTAGGTCATATGGCAGTTGACCGGATGCTGACATGGCCAAGGGTAGTGAAGCCTAGAAATCAACGATTGGAAAAGATTTCGGGAGGATTAAAGACAAAAAAAAAGTTTTTTTAACCTAAGCTTGTGATACCATGTTACAAAAGCTATGATAAGAATTAAGAATGTAGACAAGAGGGAGAGAGAAATGTAAGGTATATTTGTAAAGTATACATGAATGAGGTATTTATACACTAGTCATAGGTATTAATAAGGAAATCTAACAACAAATTAGGCTAAATCTAAGCTAATTACAATTAAATCATGTCACTAAATCTAAGCCAAATACAATCTAATAATATCATTACAATAAAGGATAAGATAACGTTAACAACAGGTTTTAGAAGCTACAAGAATCCATAATCCAATCAAAAGAATAGGAAAAAGGAAAAAGAAAGATACGAATCTATTTGGTGTGCCAAGAGTTATGGTAAATATAAGGGGGCCGTCTTCTAATGAGACGGGACGTGATCCTCTGTACCATTCTTCTGTACCTACTATGTGCCCATTAGTCATCCATTTATGTAGGTCCTATATAAATGGATGGCTCAGATGTAATGGGTACAGAGTAGGTTCAGAAGATTTGAGGGCTAATGAGACACTTCAAGTCTTTATCCTTTCTACTTTCCTCATGACCAATTTAAGCAAATACATGTATCATAAAATTTACTAAAATAATTATAATAATTAAATGAACATCATTATAAGGTCATCAACTGCTATGTCAAGTTTAACGCTACGGACGTCTCTGTATGGTGTCATCAGTGTTCAATCTTGCATTATTTCTATAACTCTTGGTCTTTCATGATTTTGAATGGCGATTTCAATATTAGATGATGTCTCTTGAAGTGGTTGATTATCATTTGAATTCCGACCGCGGTTCTCTGAAGAAACTCTATCCTGCTCACCAGGAAATTCTGTTCGGACAGAATATGCCGATGGACTTGTTTCACCAACTACAGGCTCATTTTGAGTTTGTGAATCATTCACTTCATTCCTTCTCATAGTATGCGCAGACAAGTCCCTGTTGTAAAAGTTCCAGAACAATTTGACAGATCTTTGCCTTAATGACCTGGAGTCAGCTGGCATTATAACGTCCCATTGTTCGTGGATAAACATGGCTAAGAATACTAGTAAAGCTAAAACTGATGCTACACCAGCAATCAAGAACAGACCCCAGAAACTTTCGATACCGAGGCTGTTGGATGAAAGAGAGGTGCTGGGATCTGGACAACTTGCTTCTTTGCCAAACCATTTTTCTTCTATTTTCTTCATTGTTTCTCCTTCGGTCACACCTAAAATTGCCCTAGAAACATCACTTACTAGTGGGGAACCCTTTGGAAACACCTGAAATAATGATACATAGATAATAATGATACATAGATCATAAAGCAAACCAACACAATATCAGAAAATAAGCACAATAAGAGAGCGAATTGAACTTACAAAGCCAAAACCATCGGATTTAAATGTAGGCTCAACGGTGGTATATTTGGAGCAATACTTTGCTAGAAACAATTTTATGTACGGTACTTCGTCGAATGCTGCAGCTATTCCACCATTGCCACTTCCTTTAGTAAACAATGCGTCCCATTCCTCCACAGTATTGTAAACCAAGAGTTTGGATTCATCGAAACCTAGGTTTTTCAAGAGTCCCAAAACAAAAGAGCCGTCCTGGTAGCCAACATAAGCACCATTCCTGATAAGCTCCTTCACATCAGTAACTGTGGGCTGGAGCTTTTGGACAGTTAGAAGACTTGTTAAACTGGCTGTGTAACTTTGTGTCAGAATCAACACAACGAAACACCATATTACTATCACGAATCTTGCCAAATTGCTAACGAGTCTCTCCTCTGTATAACAATCAGAAATGACAAAGCTCGAGATATTATTATATAATACTTGGAGTGATAAATAAGTTAAGATAAACAGCATTAATTTTGCTATAATTTCTAAATTATCTCAAAGATTTGGGGACATTACTGTGCGCGAAAACCATGGTGGAGAAGGAAAACCAGAAACTAGTGCCCACTTGAAAAAAAAGTGGCCCTCGAAATTCTTCATTAATTCTGTGTTCAAGAACCCAAACCACAAATCCAGTAAACACAAAGAAGCACAAGCAAGCGAACCAAAGATCCCAAGTCAAAGGCTTTAAGAAAATCCACGCATTTTTATTCTTATCATCTTTGACAGGCACGATCATTGATACTCCAGACTCTGTGTATGGGAGTGTAAAGTCGACATAATTGGACCTGTTTAATCTGATTGTTGCATCTCCCACCACAGCATCATAATTCTGTTGGTAACACTCAAAGATCAAACATGCTATTAGGGAAAGAAATGAGATATTTAGCCAAAGCCTAAAGATTTGACATTTTAATTAAATATCAAAACAAAAGTATTATGGAGCTCTAGTGCTTTACCCCCAAGTATACTTGATACACCAGATCATTGTAAGTTCCAGCACTTCTACCATCAGGGAGCCCGAAAGGGAAGTAGTCGAATGGCAAAGCATAAGGCAGCAATTTCACTACAGCTTCAAAAACATCGATGCTGTAACCTTCAACAATGGAGGAGTTGGTAGTAGGGTATTTTCTCACCTTTACAAATTCATTGAAGCCAGTCTTCACGGGTACTCCTATTCT
>JANVCL010404965.1:0-12573 GCA_026546855.1 Erythroxylum incrassatum
TTCATTAATTTGCTTATAGATCAATATCAATTCATAAATAATGAACACCAAATTAATGAAATATGCCTTTCTTTATTTATTCATAAAGTCTGTACACAACTTTGTACAAAACGCGCTAAAGGCGATTGCCTTTAGGGCACTACTCTAACACATCCAGGGAATAGTACATTGGTGCGTACTGTGAGTAACCTGTGATGGTCTCAGTTTGATTTGTTTTGTTTATTACTAAATTGAATTTGATATTGTTAAATGTGTACTAAATTGTGTACTGAATTTTGGACAATAATTGTTCGAGGTATTTGATGCATGTGAATATTATCGGAAGTGTTACTTGTATGTGAATAAGAATGACTAATTGAATTTGATATGTACTGATTGTGATCTGAATTCTGAACATGAATTGTTCGAGGAGTTTAATATTTGGGTATGTATTAGAAGTGTTATGACATGTTACGAAACTCTGTATAATATTTGGATTCTCAATGAAAGTTGAATGCTAGACTTAGGTTCGATCATTATAAGATTCTGACTATGAATCATTTATGATTTTTATGCATGGTAAATTTTGTAATTTATGCATTTTATAAAATGCATGCTCAGATAAAGGCGTTGTGACCAGAGTAGCCAGTTTGATAGAGCTTTGAGCTCGGTTTTCTGCACGTAGGGCTTTGCTTTGTGATTTCTGTCTGCACGTAGAGCTTTGCTCCGTGATATATGTTTTTGACTGAGCTCAATGGGCCAGTATTTGTATCCTTATGTGAAAGGAACTCGGTCACAACAATAATAACGAATGTGGAGTCTCATATGCATCTGGATTGGTATATATATGTTCTGATTCGCAATGATATCATGATTTGTGATGGTAATGTGTGTATTTGGATTATACAAGATCTAAATGATTATATGTGAATTATGTGATCTTGTGTGATTGACCTGGGTGAAATCATCAATGATGGTTCACTCATTAAGTTCACAAAACTTATAAAAATTGCAACGTGGTTTTTTAGGTATGAGATAAGAGACCTACTTCTATATACAGGACTAAAGGAATCTTTTGGATTAAGTTATGGCTCAGAGGTCTATCAGCTGGCACCAGAAGAGTTGTAGCTTATGTTTTATAGTCTTCCTAGAACTTATATAAGGTTTTGTTATGCAACATCCCATTACCATAGAGTATATACCCAAACACCTAAGGACATTCAAGTACATACCCTATGATAATAGCATGTTAGAGCGAACATAAATCCAACTTAACATGACATCATCTAACATAATTTAAAAGTCATAAAATTAAAACCATTCCCTGCTTTCATTGTCAAAAACTCACACTGTATTCATTGAAAAAAAGCTTACATTGTATCCATTAACAAAAACTTACAAAACCTTATACCAGTTTTATGAAGACTACAAAACATGAGCTACAACTCTTCTGATGTCAACTGACAGACCTCTGAGTCATAACTTAATCCAAAAGGTTCCTTTAGTCCATCCTAAGGATCTAGGTCTCTTGTCTCGTACCTGAAACACTACGTTGCAATTTTTATGAGTTTTGTGAACTCAATGAGTGAACCATCATTGATGATTTCACCCAGGCCAATCACACAAGATCATATAATTCACATATAATCATTTAGATCTTGTATAATCCAAATACACACATTACCATTGCAAATCATGTTATCATCAAAACATATATATATATCAATACAAATGCATATGAGGTCTTCTTGGCTAGTAGTACTAATTGTCATACTTGTAAAGTGATCAAACTAAGTTCACTCTTATTTAGGTAAACACAACTCCTCCCACTTAACTTTCTCCCCCTTATTTTCTTTAGCTTTACCCAACCATAGGAAATTCTTTATACATCGTTTATTCTCTCTAATAATTTTTCTAGGCAAAATATGACGAGCATTCTAATGTACATTCATATTCTTAGGACGTAGAAAATAAGTTGAAGCCTACCTACAATAGAAAGAAATTTATTTTCCCATAAGTTGATCTTATTTTTGAATGATTCCAATAATGCAATACATTTTGTAAACCTTAGCTTCTTGGTTGATATTGGTACTTTAAGATATATAAAAGGGGCTTTATGAACAACTAACTCAGTAATTGTACTGAAGTTATAAGAGTTCCTAACATTAGTAAATATCTATAACTTACTCTTTTGCTCATTAACATTTAACTTGACATACCAGAAAACACATTCAAATTCTTCATCAAAATCAGCAGTACATATATGTTAGCCCCATAAAATAAGATAAAATCATTTACTATGCCAAGTGACTGGCTCTTTGCACTTATAATGAATTAGGAATTTGTTATCTTGCTCAATGTTGTATCAAATTAGTCTTATTAGAGCTTCATTGGCTGTTGTGAATAAATAAGGGGACAACCCATTGAGCTACATTTATAATTATCTGAAGTGCATCCTTTACTTTTGCAGTAAGAAGCTTTGATATAACTTTATACAATGTGTTAAAGTAGAAGATAGTGCAAAAATCGTTCACATAATTTAGATTCTTAGTCATTGGGATCAATGATATATGTGACCATTTAAGTTCTTTTAGTATCCTTCTATTGTGTTGGTCTATTTAAAAATATGGTACTTATTTACATATGGAATCATGGTACTATTTGTATTAGATGTGATATTTGCATATAAAGTAAAAAAAAGGGTACTTATTTGTTCATTATAATGGTATATTGTATAAAGGCATGAAATTGTTTTTAAGGAGTGATGATATTATTTCTCTAGAATTATGGTATTGTTTGTAATTAAATATAGTATTTACATATGAAAGTAAAATTAGATTTTATTTGTTTACTATTATAATTCTTTTTAAAGGCACGATATTATTTGTAAAACTTCATGATATTTTTTGTATGGAATTATAGTATTGTTCGTACTCACATGTAGTATTAACATATTAAATTAAAAGAGATATTTGTTTGTTTACTACGTTATTGCTTGTAAAGAGTGATGGCATTGTTTGGATGGAATCAAGGTATTATTTGTACTTAGATATAATATTTATATATTAAAGTAAAAGCATTTATTGTAATGTTTTTTTATAAAAGCATAGTACTACCTGTAAGGAGTGACATTATTACTTCTATAAAATCAAGGTATTGTTTGTTCTAAAATTGATATTTATATATTAAAGAAAAAGGTGGTACTTATTTATTTACTGTGATAGTAGTTTTATTACAAATGTTTAGTGTTGTTTATAAAGAGTGATGTTGTATGGAATCATGTCATTGTTTGTAATTAGAAGTCATATTTTCATAATAAATTAAAGTTCGAACTTATTATTTACTATGATAGTATCTTTTACATAAAGGCATATTACTGTTTTTAAAGAGTGATGGTATTTTTTTTGTATTGAACCATGATATTATTTTTACTCATATGTGATATTTATATTATAAAATAAAGGTGGTACATATTTATTTTTTGCAATGTTTTTTTTGGTATAAAGACGTGGGGATTTTTGTAAGAAATGATGTTATTGCTTCTTTACAATAATGTTATTGTTCACACTCAAATATAGCATTTAAAAATCAAAGGAAAGTTAGCACTTATTTTTTTTACTATGATGATTTTTTATAAAGGCGTGGTAATGTTTGTAAAGAGTTATGGTACTTTTTTAATGGAATCATTGTATTATTTGAACTCAGATTTGGTATTTACATGTAAAAGTAAATGGGGTAGTTATTTGTTTACTATGTTGAAATATATATTATTTTTATATAGAGATGTGATATTGTTGTAAAGAGTGAAGTATTTTTTTGTATGGAGTTAGGCTATTATTTGTAATTATATAGGGCTTTTACATAATAAAGTAAAATTAGTACATATTTGTTTACTATAATGATATTTTTGGTATAAAGGCGTGGTATTATTCGTAAAGAGTGATGATATTTTTGTATATAATCATGGTATTGTTTGTACTCAAATACGATATTTGCATATTAAAGTGAATGCAGTTTATATTTATTTACTGTAATTTCTTTTATATGGAGTTGTGATATTTTTGTGAGGAGTGTTGGTATTTTTTGTATAGAATTATGGTATGGTTTGTATCTAGATGTTATATTTATATATTAAAGTAAAAGTAGTACATCTTTATTTAGTATAATGTTATATTTTGTATAATAGCATGGTATTGTTTGCAAGAATTAACATTATTGTTTCTATATTATCATTGTATTGTTTATGCTCAGATGCAATATTTGCATATTAAATTAGCGGTGGTAACTATTTGTTTATTGTGATGATATATTTTTTATATAGAGGCATGGTATTATTTGCAAAGAATGATGATACATTTTATATAGAATTTTGATACTATTTGTGCTTAACTGTGGTATTTACATATTACAGTATAATTGATGTACTATGATGGTACTATTTTATATAGAGGCATAGAATTATTTGTAAAGAATGATGATTTTTTTTTAAATAAAATCATGGTATTGTACTCAAATGTTAGTTTTGATTTGTTTACTATGATGGTATATTTTGTACAGAGGTATGGTATTGATTATAAAGAGTTAATGATATATTTTATATTAAAACATGGGTAGGTTTATATATTAAATTAAAGATGGTACTTATTTATTTACTATAATGGTATGTATAAAGGCTTTGTACTGTTTGTAAGGAGTGACATTACTATATCTATGGAATTATTTTAAGAACCTTATTTATTGTTGATTTCAATATATCTTTGAAAGTTGTGATAATTATCATGCATATAATTGGTAATAAATCAAGACATTCAGACAATTAATTAATGTTAAGGTGTGCAACGAGAGATGGCAACTTAATAGACCCATGATTATCAAATTAACGACTAATTGAAGAGAGATCTTAATTGTGAAATTAATTATCTATAAGATGGCTTCATATCTAATTGAATAAGTTAGGAGTAGTTTTGTGAATCGAAAGATTACAAATCTACAAATATCAAATTCAATTAGGATTACTTGATTAGATCTTAAGAGAGAGTAATCAAAACCTTAGGAAATCATAGATCAAACATAAATTGAATTAATTATATTAAGGGAAACAAAATAAAGATAGAATAGTAAGTATTTAACTTTGATCAATCTCAATTTTATGTGCAACTCAATTGTTTATTTGTTTATTTGTTTAGTTTTATATTTTTAATTGTTATTATTTATTTAATTCAAATCAAATTCTTAGTACCTTAGAAAAAGTTCAATTCAAATAGTTTAGGTGTCTATAGTCCTTACGGTATTGATACCCTTGATATTACAAGATACGATCTGTCTTTTGTTGTATTGAGAGTTTGATCATATAAAATTTGCTCAACAAGTTTTTGGTGTCATTGTCAGAGACTTTTAGCATCAGGATGATTTGAATTCTCTCTTTCTTTCCTTGTGATGTCAAGAGCTAGAGTTTCAACTACCTTGCTTGAACTTCGAGTAATTATTGTGCTTATACAATTACAATCACATATGAAAGATACAAATTCCTTAAAAATGATAAAAATTCCTTTGATTTATAGAATTTTTATCTTTCATATGTGATTGTAATTGTATAAGCACAATAATTACTTGAAGTTCAAGCAAGGTAGTTGAAACTCTAGCTCTTGACATCACAAGGAAAGAAAGAGAGATACGAAGAGCTAAACATCAAAAGGAGATAGAGAGAACGATGGAAAAAGAATTCAATCATGGAGAGTAGCAAAGAACCATTATGAACTTTATGAGGCCAGGGTTCAATGTGGCACAATACGGAATCACATAATCACTGGTGCAAGCAAATGTATTCAAGGTTAAACCGAAACTGTTGAATATACTCCATACCAACATGCAGTTAGGAACATGTGACACCTTTTGAAGATGAAGATCCTAATGCTGATCTGGTGAATTTTTTAGAAATATGTGACACCTTTTGATAAAATGGTATGTCAGAAGATGCTATTAGGATAAGGCTCCTTTACACTCAGGGATAGAGCTAAGGCATTGTACTATTCACTTAACCCAGCTAACGTCACGATATGGGAGTAGATGGAATAAGCTTTTCTTGATAAGTATTTCCCTTTGACTAAGACTACAAGACTTATAAAGGAAATCACCAATTTCTAGCAAAATAAGGGGAATTAGTAGATGAAGTGTGAGAGTGATATAAGGACTTGTAAAGGAGATCTACTCATCATAACCTACCGAAGGAATTCCTACTACAAACTTTTTATAATAGAGTTAATCTACCTATGAGGGGTACTATAGATGCAGCTACTAGAGGATCCTTGATGTGTAAAATAGTTGAGGAAGCAGAAGACTTACTAAAGGAGATGGCAGATAATAACTGTCTTTGGATGTCGGACCGAAGCAGACATCAATCAACCTTTTAGGATTAAAAGGGAGTGATTACTTTCAATTCAGTGACATCACTTCAAGCTAAGATTGTTAACTTAACCAAGTAACTAAATAGCTTATAAGCCACCTCTTTAGCTCCATTGAAAGTAATTCAACATGGAAACAACTTATGTGGGCAAGAAAGTCATATAACAATAGATTGCCTCTTAGTGCAAAATAACAAAGTGGAGTAACTCAACTATACGGGGGAACAATTTAGTTGTAGAGGAGGGAATAAACCTTAATCAAATACAACAATCTTAGGTGGAGGAGCAACTCAAAATTTCCTTAGTCTAATAATGCAAGGACTCGGTTTAGAAATTAAGTTCCATAGTGATTTCAACAAGACAGGTATAATGTAAATGATTCAAAATTAAGAAGCTCATGGACAAGATAATAGGAATGGAAGAGGCCTAGAAGAGGTTGAAAGGGAAGTTAGAGCAAGTAGAGAAGAACCATGTCTCTTCACAACCTAATGATTCAAATCGGATAACGTTCAAATACATTAGCTACAAGAAGTGTGGGCAGCCTCTAAAGTAATACGGAAGAAAATCCAAGGCAGCAACTGAAGGCGATCAAACTTATGAGTGGGAAGTGGTAGAAGAACCAATGGAAAAATAAGATAAAACCCACATTGTAGAGGACTAAGAAAAATAAAAAAAGGATGCAAAAGAATAAATTGGATACATAATTTGCAAAGTTCGTGGAGAAGCTGAGAATTTTCAAATTAACTTGTCTTTTATGAAAGCATTGGAACACATGCCTAAGTAGGCTAAGCTCCTTAAAGACATATTATTAAAGAAGCAGACTTGGGAAGATAATCAAATGGTAGCACTGACAGAGAGTTGCAGTTCCATTATCACCAACCATAGGCCTTCCAAATTAAAGCACATAGGGAGCTTTATGATACCCTGTGTAATTGGTGATTTAGAACTTGCAAAATTTCTATGCGATTTAAGAGCAAGTATTAACCTTTTTCCTTTGTTGATTTTTAAGACATTAGGGCTAGACGTTGTGAAGCCAACTCAATCAAGAGACCATTTGATTTGGTCAAGATTGCATCGTTAAGGTGGGCAAATTCATTATTCTTATAGACTTCATACTATTAGATTTCGAAGAGGATAGGAATTTTCCAATAATTCTTGGATAGCTATTTATGAACACTAGGAGAGTCTTGATTTACATTCATGAGGGCAAACTGATTCTTCATATTGGTGATGATCACATAGAGTTCAACATGAATAATGTCTTGAAGAATATGAAAGAAAGCAACTTGTGTATGAAAATAGATATAATGGATGAATGTATCAAAGAGCAAGAGGAGAGCTGCAATAAAGAAGTAATTTATGAGGAAGCTAAGACTGAGGAAGAAGGAGAGATGAAGGAGTTGGGTGCTCCAACACATTAAGAATACTATTGAGAATCGAAGCACCTATACCACCCTCTATTGAAGAAAAGAAACCTACTCTGGAGTTAAATCCTTTACCCACATACCTTAACTGTAACCATCATTATTTCAAACTAGCTAGATAAGGAACAAGAAAGTAAGGTGGTGAAGGTCATAAGGAAGTGGATAATGACCATAGGATGGCAAATATCCAAAGTAATTCCTAATTTCGTTATGATAAGATTAAACTCAAAGAAGGACATAAAGTCGTGGGGGAACATAAATGAAGATCAAACCCACATATGAAAGAAGTGGTCAAGAAAGAAGTAGTTAAGCTATTAGATGTGGGTATTGTATACTCGATTTCAAATAGTGAATGGGTCAGCGCAATACAATGCTTATCAAAGAAAGGAGGAATGATGGTAATAGAGTGAAAGTGGGGAAATGATTTCCATACAAACAGTCATAGGTTGGAGAGTATGTATTAACTATCGCAAGCTCAACCAAGTGACTAAAAAGGATCATTTTCCCCTTCCATTTGTGGATTAAATGATAGAAAGGGTGGCTGGCCATGGATTCCACTATTTCCTGGATAGATATTCGAGCTATAATCAAATTTTCATTTATCTAGACGACCTAAAAGAGGCCACTTTCACATGTCCTTATGGATCATTTTCTTATATACGACTGCCTGTTAGGTTATGCAAAGCTTCAGCAACATTTCAAAGGTGCATCATGTCTATCTTCACATATATAATAGAGGAAATAATGGAAATGTATATTGATGATTTTTAGTCTTTAAAGATTCTTTTGAGTAATCTTGACAAATTTGGATAGAGTACTTCAAAGATGTGAAGAATCAAACTTGGTTCTAAATTGGGAGAAGTGTCACTTCATGGTGCACGAAGGAGTAATATTTGTACACAGGATATCGTGGCTATGAATTAAAATGGATAGAGCCAAAATAGAGGTTATTGTGAATTTTTCACCACTAGTTAATGTTAAAGGCATGCGAGCATTTTTGGGACATACAAGATTCTACCACCGCTTTATTAAGGACTTCTCATTAATTGCTGGACCTTTCACCAATCTATTATTCAAGGATGTTCCTTCAAATTTTGATGAATCTTGTTTATTTTTTTAATAGATTAGAGGAGGGACTAATTTTAACATCGATCTCAATGTTACTTGATTCGTCGTCACCCTTTGAAGTCATATATGATGCTAACAACCCATCTATGGATTGTGTGTTGGGCCAATAGAAGGATAAAAGGCTACAAGTAATTTATTATGCAAGTAAAACATTAACAGGGCCCTAAATAAATTACACCACTGCAAAAACGGATTTACTAGAAATAATATTCGCTTATTACTGAAGTAAATCACGTGCTAGTATAGACTTTACATTCAATATATAAAATGCACAAGAAGGGGGGTTAAATTGTGTATTCTTTTTCGTGAATACAATCCCCTTTTCAATTTCTTTGAAAACTTGCTTTTTCAAAAACTATTAAGTAAGAATATCACAATGTATTGCAATTAACTTCTAAGTACTTTTATAAACAATAAAAAGAAAAAGCTGAGAGTTAGAGAGTTAGAGAGTAGAAGTCGACACAACAGTTTTATCCTGGTTCACCCCAAACCGTGGGCTACGTCCAGTCCTTAGAATCCTTTATGATATTTCACTATACTTCTAAAAAGTGCAAGTATTCTTTTCTCTGAGCCTCTTCAAGTCTCTTACAGTAAGTATTCTTTTCTCACTTAGTCTCTTCAGGCTCTCAACTTCTCTTCTCTCTTACAGAGAAATATTGCGAGCTTTGTTACAGAAAATAATAGCTCTAGCATTTAGCACAATGAATACAGTGTTTCTCAAAGACACTAACTTTTAAAATCTCTAACTTTTTCAGTCTTCGACTCCGACTCATATTAATAGCCTTCATCTTCAACTGTTTCTTGATAATCGCTTCTTTCTTCTTGTTTGTTAATCTTTGAAGAAATAGTTATTCAGTTGAGTTCTGTAATTAACACAAACTGATTAACCATCCGACATAGTATCGGGTCTTCGTCTTAGTTTCTTCATCTTAGTTTCTGCTTTTGCTTCATCTTACTTTCTTTCGTTTGATTTTCTGCTTCCGCTTCATCTTACTTTCTTTTGTCTTAGTTTCTGCTTCCGTTTCATTTTATTTTCGCTTCCGCTTCGTCTTACTTTTTGCTTCTGCTTCATCTTAGTTTGGTTCCGTTTCATCTTAGATTGCTTCTGCTTCGTCTCACTTTCTACTTCTGCTTTGTCTTACTTTCTAATATTATTATTATTTGATTTTCATTAAAATTATTAATCGTGAAGTTATTTTGACTTATCAATTACAAGTTTCAGTTATATCTCTTAGTATCTAAGGTGATCATTTTTTTCGACATCGCGCTTCAGTATCTCTTTGCCAAGAAAAAAACAAATGGAAGGCTTATACAATAGGTGTTTCCCTTACAAGAATTTGATATTGAGATCAAAGATAAGACAGGAATGGAGAATATGGTTCTTGACCACTTCTCACGTCGTGAAGGAAGTGAAGTAGAGCAAAGTGAAGATATCCCTAATGAAACCTTGATGTTACTTAACTGTCATGTGGTACCATGGTACATTGACATAGCAAAATATGTTATAGACAATATCCTTCCTTTAGATTTGTCTTACTAATAGAGGAAGAGATTTTTGTATGAGTATAATCATTATTCATGGTATGACCCAATCCTATATAGGACATTTGCTGATTGAGTCATTAGGAAGTGTGTTTCGTAGGAATAAATGTTAAACATGCTGATGCAGTGTCATGAAGCTATCTATATTGGGCATTATGGAGTAAAATGACGGTGACATGAGTCTTAAAATGTGATTTTTATTAGCCAAGTTTGTTTAAGGATGCTCAGGAGTTTGTGGCACAATGCAATAGATGCCAAAGAGTAGGGAACATCTTAAAATGAGATGAAATGACTTTGTCTAATATTTTAAAAGTAGAAATGCTTGATGAATGGGGATTGGACTTTATAGGACCATTCCCATCCTCCATGTGGAACACCTATATTTTGGTCAGAGTGGAATCCACTTCAAGATGCATTGAAGCAATGACAACCCTAACAAATGGTGAAAAAGTGGTCCAAAATTTTATAAAGAGATTATTTAATAGATTTGGAGTGCCAAGAGGCATAATAAGTAATGAAGGAGCACATTTTCTTAATAAATATTTTAATGCTCTTCTGAGAAGATATGGAGTTTACCATTATGTCACTACTCTATACCACCCGTAACAAGTGGATAAGTGGAGGTCGTGAACCGTGAGCTTAAAAGAATGTTAGAGAAGATGTTAAGTAGTTCAAGAAAGGATTAGGCATTAAATTTGGATGATACCTTATGGGCCTTTCAAACCACCTTCAAAATTATAATCAGTAGGACCCCATTAAGGCTTATTTATGGTAAAGCTTGTCACCTACCCATGAAGCTAGAGCATAGGTCGTATTAAGCAATAAAGGCCTTAAATTTTGATTGGAAGCAAGCCGGTAAAATAAAGCTTTTATAATTGAATGAACTTGATGAGCTTTGATTGAATGCATATAAGAATGCCAAGTTGTATAAGGAAAATTTTAAGAAATGACATGAATCTTTTATTAAGAAGAAAAAGTTCAAAGCAGGAGATATGGTGTTACTTTAAAATTCAAGATTGAATTTGCTTCCCATAAAGCTTAAGTTAAGGTTGAGTAGGCCTTTCAAAATGACCCACGTATTTGCAAATGGATCATTGAAATTGGAAAGTCAAAATAAGAAAACCTTCAGGGTGAACAGACAAAGGCGTAAACCTCTCAGAGGAGTCTTTTCATAAGACAAGGAAGTGACTTCTTTCCTTTCAATTCATTAAACAAAATTATAATGATGCACGATCAAGCTAATGACCATAACTTAGCATTTTAGGTTATCGGGTTTTTTTTCTTCTTGAATTCTAGTAGTTATTTTCATTTGTTTGGAGTGGTTTGGATTGTTAATTTTCATAATTTTGAAGTTATTATAAGTTAGGGAACCAAGTCTACCTTTCTTTTTAACCTTAACCATTTAAATACATCTTTTCTCTTGTTCTACATATTACTTATCTCTCAATACCTAGCAGCCACCTTCCAAGCTCTCAAACTATCTCAAATCTCTCTTCATTCTTACCTAGTTTTTTCACTACTTTCTTTCATCTTTCACCAAGATAAACATTCCTCTTACATAAATCTAGTGATTTCAGCACAAAAATGACCTATTTTGAGTGGCTATTACAAGTTTTCTTTGAACTTTTCTCTCTCACAATTTTATTGTTCTTGTGAGTTTTTGTTGTGTTTCTTGGTTGACTTTGTAGATTATGTACTCATTCATGACACTAAGAATCAAGAAAATTGCCACTAAGAATCAACTAAAGGGGAAAGATCAAATGTCAAGGGATGATGCACATGATAGAACTGCAGATTTTGATGCGACTATGTAGATCTATTCAAAAGAAGAAGGCATTCGATTCCAAACTCTTCACTCTAGAATTGTCATTGCACCAAGATATTTTGATTTTGATATTTTTGAAATTTTGGGTTTGAAAGAAAAATTAGAAAATTTCCTAATTTTCTTTTATTCAGGAAACTCAAATAATTAGGTTTGAAAGATACAAAATATAAGAATTAAGAGTAATACATACACACTTTACGGTTGTCACAAAAGTAAGAACACAAATTTAGAAAATGGTGAATCAAAGTATCAATTTAACAACTTAGGATTGTCA